>APFE030941635.1:239255-312177 GCA_000404065.3 Pinus taeda
GTTGATGCAGATATGGCAGGTGACAGAGATAATAGGAGGAGCACTACAGGATATGTATTTACTATAGGTGGAACAACTGTCAGTTGGGTTTCAAAAATCCAAAGTGTTGTTGCACTTTCAACAACAAAAGTAGAGTATGTTTCTACTACAAAGGCTAGTAAAGAAATGATTTGGTTACAAAGTTTTCTAGATGAACTGGGTAAGAAGCAGGAGTTGGGAAGGTTATATAGTGACAACCAGAGCGCCATACATCTTGCAAACAACTCTGCATTTCATTCCAAGACTAAATATATACAGCTCAAGTACCATTTCATACGGTCAGCATTGGAAGATGGATAGTTGAAGCTGGAAAAGAAACACACTAGCCAGAAATCTACAGATATGCTAACAAAAGTTGTAGCCAGGGAGAAACTGAGAATCTGCTCAGTTTCAATTGGTCTTCAAGTATGATGAAGAATATTAGAAACAACCAAGTTCAAAGTGGAGCCATTGTCTAGCAAATGAAGCATTGGTGGAGTTGTTATAATCAGTCTCCAAGTGGGAGATTGTTGGGTGTGGAGCTTGATTATCTTTTGTATTCAAAGGTTTCAGCTGGATGTATACCCTAGGAAGATTGTACACCCTCGATGCGTGGGGGGTACTTGTCCCCCCCCCCCATGGGGGTCCGGGTGCCAATGGTCCCTCGGCTAGGGTTCTGGGGCAGCACCCCTGAAGCTAAAAATAGATGAATAGTTGCCTTGTAAAAGTCTAGTAATTTCTAGTCAATCTGGGCCATTCATTAGGCGGGTGATCTGACAGTATAAGTTATGTTTAATTTAGGGTTTTTGCCCTAGAAGGCAACCTGTCACTATATATGAGGGAATTGTATTGCATCTATGTATATCTGTATTCTGAGTGAGGAAGAGAGAGGAGAATGAGAGAGAATAGGGAGTTACAGTGGATCTATTGTACGTTGTATCTCTTCAATTTGCTGGATAATATAATAAAAGAAGGACTGGTTGTTTCTCCATGGAGGTAGCCCAAACTGGGTGAACCACGTATATTTGGGTTTCTCTTGTTTTATGCATTTTCTGTGTTTATATTTCTACAATATTGTATGTGTTCCATTGCTTTGTAATATATAATTTTCTAACAAAAATGCCATTTACATCCTTCCTTTTTCACTATCGAAGGTAGAGAGAAGTCTATTTTGAGAAGTGGATCTCTGTATGGAAAATTTTAGGGGCGAATGTTCACCCTTTGGCGAAATTAAGGGGTTTTAAATTTTTAGTGGGCGAATATTTTGTATCAAAGTACATTTTTGCAAATCACTTCAAATAGCCCACCTTATTTTAAGGGAGAGGGTAAAAAAGGTAAATTTAGCCCTTGAAATTAGGAGTTACAACCTTCCATTCGCCCTAATTTTTTAGAATAGGTTTTATTTAAGTGAATCCTATGGGCCAAATACCATATTTATAAAAGAGGTATGGTAAATTAATAAAAATATAAATAAATGAGAGGTATGGTAAATAAATAAAACATTTTTTATATTTACTCCATAACTCAAAAAAAGAGGTTTTATTTAAGTGAATCCTACGGGCCAAATATCATATTTGTAAAAGAGGTATGGTAAATTAATAAAAATATAAATAAATGAGAGGTATGGTAAACAAATAAAACATTTTTTTATATTTACTCCATAAGTCACCTTATATTTACTAACACTCAAAAAATGCGTTATATTTAGGTGAAATAACTATGGGAAAAATACTATGGGACAAATACCATGGGCTAGATTATTATTAATACCATGCAAAAAAACATTATTAACCCTAATATTAGTATTAATAAAAATAAAATGGCACATGGTATTGACCCATGGTATTCACCGCCTATTTAAATGGGTGAATTAAACTAGCATAGATCCATCTTTACTCTGGATCTACTAAACCCTGAGAGATATCAAATATCATGATATGCAAACTAGCATAGAGTAAAAAAATATTTGATCCCTCTTGGGGGCTTGGTGGATAAAGAGTAAAATACCTATGGTAATACCATGGTATTCATGTGATCATAGACTATTTAAAGGGGAAATTCTATCATCTTAGATCCATCTTAATTCTGGGTCTACCAAGTGCTCAGAGGGATAAATAGATTTCATCCCCCTAAGAGTGGTAGATGTGGAGTTAAGATGGATATAGGTTGGTTTTTATGATAATGAGATATTAAATAGACTTAGGAAATTATATTGTAAAAACATCTTAAGATGAATGGTTAAAGCTACATTTAGTCACTTCACAAAATTTAGTAAAAAATACCAATATCTCCATTAATATTGGTTTTTAACTTTTTCTTATTTAACAAAAAAAAATTCAAAACATTGAAACCTTATCACTCTTTCCGCATCAGCCTCGCAGAAGATTTCTCAGCGTTTTTCAAACATTCACAATATGATATCTTCATGAAAAAATTTAGGTACTCATGTTGGATTAGTTGTTTGAAAAATAAGTTGGTTTGTACAACCTTTCATCTTCTGTGCTATTCTTAGTTTGTCCTAATGATCTGTAGGGGTTGGAGCCACTACACCATATTTTCCTAAAAGGTGGAGATGGTTCACCAAAAGGGAAATTAATCTACATGTTACAACGCTGTTAAAAAATGCGAGACTTATGAGGGTAGTGAATTATGCTAATAAGCAATTTATATTGGGAGAGATGTAATTAAATTTTATTATTTAATTGAAGATTTCCAATTAAAATAATAATAAATCTACATTTATATATTCATATATTGATTGGAAGGATTCTCACGATGGTCACTTCTTTCAATTAGATCCCCTTCAAGCCCTTGGGATACCTAAGACTTTCTTATATAATATAGTTGGGGCTTAATACTTGTTGGCGTGTTCGGGTAAACAAACTTGATGTGTTTTTTTGATCTCACAGTTGGAGTCTATGGAATAAGAAAGAAATTTGATAACTTGAAAAAAGTGGTAGCTTGTCAAAAGTTGTAGAGAAAAGATTAATCCCTCTTACCTTGAAAGAACTCATTGTCAATATCAACACCTACAAGAACTTTGTTGTGGAATATTATCAAAACTAATGGAAGGATATGAAAGAGTGTATTGTAAGAACCTTGAAAAACAGGGCCACTAAAACTTGGAACATTGTTTGTAGGAAGAGAAAATTACGTTTCTTTTTCCAAACATGTATGTTAGTATATTATAGTTTAATGAATATGTTTTCTTATTATCATATATGGTTTCATACTTTGACAAAACATTGGCCAAGACTTCACAATATTTTATTATTCAGTAAAAGATTTGCTAAGATCTTACAAGATTTTATAATTCAATGAAAGATTCTCCATTACTGTACAAGATAATATAATCTGGTGAGAGATTCACCAAATAAATTATATATACATATTATATTATTGATAAAATCGCCTCCCATTTTTCCTATGTATCATGGGGATTAGCCCATTTATTATACATATAAATTTAGGGTGGTTCTTAAAATTTTCCCTGATCTCGTGATGTCATTTTTATCAGCCGATTTTTGCTAGATGAGCCTTGGTTTTTTCCTTTCCATCGTCACCATCTCTTTGGCTGATCATATGCTTTCACTTGGTTGTTTTTCCTGTGCCTAAGGAACATGATGAGTGGTCTTATTAGCCATCCTCTTGACCCTTACATGTTTTGAAAAGTTCCATCATGACTAGAACCAGTAGCTATCCTTTCATACCATTCGTTCCTCCAAGTGGAGTCCTCTTTCATCTCTTTTCAAACTCAAAAATATGAAAACATTCTCGAGTACTTGTCATTTCAAACTTTTTAAAGTAAATTAATTGACATCTACTTAGTATAAGTTTAACCTTTTTCCGAACTTAGATAGACTATTGTACGAAAAAGGAACACCTTAGTCAAACATGGCTAGGAGGTTCTCTTGAATATCTTTTTCTACCTTTTCTGATTCGAGAGACAAATTACGAAAAGCGACATGATGGATTTTTCTCTTTCATCTCTTTTTCAAAAACTCCAAATATGAAAAAGATACTGAGTTATTCTTACGTCAGAATCGTTAAAAATTTACGATGAAAAATCTGTCACCATGATGAGACTAAGTTTCTCCTTCCTGGGGCTTGTAAAACTTACTTGCAAAGATTCATCCGACGAATGAACTTATATGACAAGCATATGGTATCCTCTTCAAGCTTGTGTAAAAATAAATAGGTACTCACTAGAAATAGTTAGGGGGAAATGAAGATGAGATATCCTTTGTATAAGCAACATGTCACTCTTGAACATGGCACTCTTCTGCTCTCGTGTTGGTTTTGGGATATCCTCATTTAGTCACTTGTCCTCCTGGGTTTGGGTGATCCATTTTTCCTCTCATTTGACTATTCCATATTGTCATCATGACCTTTAGTCTTATGTTGAGTCAGATGTTGCCACAGTTTGGAGTCGTGCCACCAATATATTCAAGAGAAGTCCAATCTGCAGTTATTTACCTATACATTGTTTGAATCATTGCTACAGTCCTGAATATTATTACACTTTATTCCTTGTTTCCTATCGATGATGGGGGGTTCATCATTTCCCTCATTCAATGGGTCACTTCCTGTCGACTTCATCTCATTATCCAAGAAGATGACTTAGGAACTCCCTTTCACTACCTTAGAGTTGGCATGCCTTAATGGCAAGTTCTTCGCATCTGACAACATGTTTTCATCATTGGCCTTTGATCAGATGATTCCACAAGCGTTCGACTTCATCTTCGTTATCACCTTCACAAATTTTACAGTCATACCTTGAGATCCATTGTAATTATGGGTGGTTCCTCTCGTGCTTGTTAACAACCTACATCAATGGTCGGTAATCAAGTGGTTTTCTAACATCTTCCACTGCGATGTGTTTATTCGCATGTTAGAATTTGTACTTTTATTGGGTCGAGATGGAGCGCAAGACCCTGAGTCTTGTTTGATATGACTCAAGTTGCATGGAGTTATATGTTATTCATGATTGTACACATGTTTCTATTATACAGATAGCTATGACCATACCGTGGGACTTTATATTTATGATTATGATCATTCTATATTGGATGGTTGCGTCCATGCCTTGGATATTAGATTACAAATGATCCTTTTGTATTGGATGGTTGTGCCTATGCCATGGGGCCTCTTGATATAGTCGTGATCATTTAGATGGTTGTGCCCATGCTGTGGATTCATGTTTTGATCTCATATATATATATATATACTATATATATATATATATTTATATATATATATATATATATATATATATATATATATATATATATAGATAGATAGATATGATTTGCAGGTCTCCTGACAATGTGTGTCCTCATCCTTGCCAAAATATCGTAAAGCATCTCAACCATCACTCCTCGTTCTTCCTTCATGCTTTAGGGGGCGTCTGTTACACAATGTTTGTCACACCTCCTACACTTCACTGTGACATACCTTGAAGTTCTTGAAACATGACCATAATGTAGTGTACTCATTCATATATGTAGTTCAAAGCCTTCCTAAGGAGTTGTTTGGAAAATTCCTTGAGTTTCCCTTCAAGGAAATAGCTCTTAAACCCTAATTTGAGCACCATCGCTCTTATGAGGCTTAAAACCGTGATGGTTAGATGTTGCAATATGCCAGACTCGTGATGACATCGCTTTGTTTTCTCATATACCCACGATGATCCTCAAAAGGTAATTTTCCCAAAGGAGATGAGAAGCTTCATGATCTAGAAGCTTCCAGAGCAGCAAGCTGGAGGTGGTTTCGCATAGATGAGGTCAAATCATCCTAACTTGACTTATTTTTCTTATCCCTATGAGATACCTCCTTGAGATGTGGGCGTAATCCTATCTTTGGAGAAGTCCTAACTCCCTTTCCCAATCTATAAATTCATCCTCTCCCATTCCCAAATGGTTGGTCAAGTTAGAGGTTGGGTTGATCTATGTCCATTTGCACCCCTATGTTGAGCTTATGCTTAGAGGCTATTCGTTAAACTTGGAGGAGTGTTCGGAGAGTTTCTTGGCTTGGACTTGGATTAAGACTGAAAGAGAGCCTTTCAACATCAAGGCTATGGTTGTAAGCTTCCCTTTATTCTTTAAATAATATACAACTCCTGGTTTATCTTCCCAAAATATAAATGTTTACGTATGTATTAGCTTGGCATTCCTTGATCATCTAAGTAGGTTATTATTGGTTTTGCTATTGGTTTTGGCATGCTTTGTTGTTTCTTGATGAACTTGTGCAGGTACATAAGAGGTGAAAGAAGTAGGAACAAGTCTGTGACACAAACGGTTCGAGGATCTCAATAAAGGAAATCGGAGTAACACCAGAGCGAGGTAGGTCATCTCCCTCATTCCAAGCATCCCCTAGTTTGTCTAGTATATTGTAACATGCAAACATCATGGTTTTAAGCCTCATAAGAGTGATGATGCTCAAATTAGGGTTTAAGAGCTATTTCCTTCAAGCAAAATTCAAGGCATTTTCCAAACAATGCCTTAGGAAGGCTCTGAACTGCATATATGAATGAGTACACTAAATTATGGTCATGTTTCAGGCACTTCAGGGCATGTCATAGGGAAGTGCAGGAGGTGTCACAACATACTGTGTAACTCACTTGGAAAAACCCATGCCATAACAACAAAAGAACCACATGCAATACCATGCATGCCAAATCTAGCAAGGAAAATACACATGCAAGTTGATACCTGCAATGAAGCCTGTTGTAGCTGCTTGATCTTACCTTTCCCTACTTGATTGTTGCTTCCTCTTTCCTTCTTTCCCTTTCTTTCTCCAACGCTAAAATGCTCCATGAAAACTCTAAGTGTCCAAAAGTGAGAGAGAGAGAATAATGAGAGAGCTTCAAAACTCAACTGACAAAAGGTTACACTGACCAAGCCTACCAACTGATCCTTAGAAGCGTTTTTATCAACAAGGCCTCTATTTTCTTCAATTTCCATTATTTCCCTTCATTTTCCTCCTCACATGAAAACTGTGACATTTCACCTTCCTTTTCTCCTAATTTCCATTATTGTCATAAATAAATGTGCCAAAAATGCCATTTTTCCTTTTAATGCCTTAGTCATTTCCTTTGCCAATTTCCTTAGACATAAAAAACCAAATGAACACCCACTAGGATTCTTTTCCCACCATTCAGCTTGGAATACATGTCCCATCAATCGTGGTCTTATATATTTTTACATGAGTTTTTATAACCACGGTTGTTACATTCCGCATGGTTTCGCCAAGTGTTGATACTTTAGTGAGTATTGTTGTTCTCATCTCTTCCAAGTAAACCTGTGTGGAAACTACATTTTGCACTATTGTGCAGAGTTGTTATGCCTCTTTCCTGGAAGTGTGCAATTTTTTTGCCAACTTCTCATTCTCGGCCATCAAATACTGAATGTTTGATCTTGTTTCTCCTGCATAGGCCAAGCTGGATTCGGTAATGGCATTTGGATGCTTCTTAGTGTTTGACACTATCACCCTTTCTCTAATGAATGCAAGGCATGTGTGATCATCCAGAAAGTTCTTTCTTCATGCTTGTACAATCCTCCTTTGAAACTCACTGAATGATATATTGTACACATCCATTACTGGATCATCATCTAGGGGAAAACTCCCCCTTCCTTACTCAGGGTTAGCTCTTTTGTTGTAGGTGGTGGAGACTGAGGGATGAACTGTGGTGCACTCGACATCAAATCAACATATTCATTCTGTGGCTCTTATTCCATCTCCATTTCTATCACTTCAGTCAAATCCTCAATCTGTTGAGCATGCTCTCAGTCTTGAATTTGTTCACCTTCCTCCTCAGCTATTGGTTGTTCCTATTCTTGCTCTTCAACGTGTATTGGCATTGTTTCCTCTGTCATTACACCTTGTCTTTGTTCTTCCTCCTACTTCTGATTCTCTTATTGTTCTCTCCTCTTCAACCCTTGTTCTTCCTTCAGTTTTTGCTCTATCTCCTACAACTTCAGTTCTACTTCCTGCAACCTATGTTTTCTCTCTTTCTCTGCTAAGATCTTTGTATCCTCTACTTCCATTTTTCTTCTACTGCCAAATCTACTTTCATGATAATACGATCTTCTTTCATCTTGCATCTTTCTTCTCCCTCTAGACTATTAGCAATATTCCTCTTTCCGTTGTCCTACATGGGATTGTTGCCTTCTCTTGCTGTTTCTTCAAGAATTGATGTCATCTATGGAGCATCCTGTGAAGTCCCTGCTAAACTGACTAGCTCATGTAGTCTAGTGGCATTGCAAAAGTACCTCCATGGATCCTCATTTGGCCAATGGAATTCCCTACCAATCCACAGAAAGTAAAATATCCCACAGTGGTCTTTAAAAATACCATGAATATCATATGGATCAAAGTCCCGAGTAACAAATTCAAACCTCACTATCTCCTTTCCCTCGACATCTATGAATTTCAAGTTCTTTATCTCATATAATATAATCTACAAAGGAAGAGTAGGAGATGGTGCTTTCTTCTTCCTATGCAGCACTATGGATATCCTTATGGTGAGATGATAGGATACTTATTGAATGACAAGTTTGTTTGTGGCATACATTGGTAAAACATGTGGAGACTTCTCTCCATTAAACACTCTAATGAAGGTGCCACCTAGTTAGGCATACCAATATGCAATTTCTGCTATCACCCCCATTTCTTCTCGTGAAATGTAAGGTGGATATTCTTCAAAGATGAGTTTTTAAAATGATGAAATGGTCAATTAGTTGTGCCACTACTCCTCGATAACTACATTCAAAAAGTAACTTACAATATATGTGTACAACAAGCTCTTGTGGTATCCATGTTCAATTCATGCTATGGAAATGTTGTTGTGCACAAATTGCATCTAGTAAGTATGCAAACATATAGAACTTTTCTTGCTTAGCCTCGGGACGATTCTAAGCTTGTTCTAAATGGGCCTTCAACTGTCGAGCCAACATATCTGTCCAGTTGAATGACATACCCTCATTCACTACCTAGTCCAATAAGACTTCCCATCGAGAATGGTTTCCATGCTCTGCTAAGCATGGATCCTGCAAGAGAGAATAACCAGGATCTGGTAGGCCTTCCTAAGGGACTTTGTCTTGTACACATGGTCGGGTATTTTTCGAAACTTAAATGGTTCCTTCACCCAACCTTTAAAAATTTATCTTGTGTTCACATAACTATGGGTGACATAGAAAAGTGAGTCCATGCACTCTACTGGCTCGGGAAAGTGATACATGCACTGACAGTCTTCTACCCAGAAGGTGGCAAGCTTTTATCTGCTGGCATTGCTCAATGTCATGGTCTCCTCACCAATGTGTGAGATAATCTAGCTAATGACATCTGCACATGGGAAGGATGGATACCTGCATGAAACCTTGTATAATACTGACTGTCGGATGTTGAGATACACCTGCTGGTCCTCTAAGTCTAGCTTAAAGTCCTTTACAAAAGAATATTTAACATGTTTCCATGTCAATGATGATCCTTTTTTATAAACATATGACTATCTGCATACACTAGAAATTCTACTGATGTTTTCTCATCTACTTCCCCAGTACTGCTTTTAGTGATTTCTTTTGAAGCAAATCTCTTAGGTTCCATGGTAACAATGATTGCAGGAGAGGTGCTCAACAACTATTATACCTGTGGGATGGAAAAGACACTCATGGAAAGAAAATATACCTTCAAGACATATTCAAGCAACAAACTAGGCATCTGATGGGGAGGATTACGCAACTCTCATTGGCATGAGGGACTGAATCTCTATGGGAACTGCACGCTACATAGTCCCAACAACCAAGTTCGAAGCTTGTGGCCTGTAACTACACAATGCGTAGTTTAGCCTAGGTAGGGGTCTGGGAGAGACTGTGCATTACACAGTCTCAGTGGAAAAGATGACAAGTTGGCTCTTAGACCTGTGTAGTATCTAGTTGGAGCTAGCTTTTATTGTTCCCTGGGCAATTCCAGAGGCCATGCTTGTGGCTTGAACCTTAGGATTGTGCAATGGCCAACTGGGAAAAGTGAAAACCAGCTAAGGGATGTGTGAAAAATGAGAAAATATCGAGATAATATGAGCTTTCATGAATATCTGAGTAAGTATGAATAAATCCATGTGAACCAAGTGCATCAATTAATTAGCTAGAAGAAAAATGAAGTATGTGAGGAGAGTCATAGCAATGATGACCATTGGTGCAAAAACTGGAAAAACTAATGTGACACTTGGGAAATGAAATATAAAACTTAAAACAACACTTCTACAAGTTAAACTCCATCAACCATGAAGAGAAATAAGTGAAACAAGACTCACACAAGTAAAACGACAAAAAACGACAGGAAAAAGAGGAAAAAGACAATAAAAGAAAAACTCACCCAGAAAAGAAACAACAATCACATCAAAGGTTCCTTGGTCTCCTCGAGAATGCTAGATATCCAAGATGGAATGTGTAAATGAGCTCTAAAAGCATCGATTAAATAGATTTGGGCATATTAGGGTTTATGATGTGCATGCTTAAAATCAAGGAAAAAGCAACACTTGGCGGAAATTTCTAAAAATAACAAAAGTGCCTCCTTTGGGATACTAAAAATAGATCCCTAATTTTTAGGGATTCTTTTTTTCTTTTTAGCGATTTTTATTTTTTCTGGGGAAACTTTCCATTCACACTGCTACGAAAGACTACGCATTTCTAGGGAACTGGGAAACTTTCCATCTCAGTGCACTGTGCAATTTTTTTTTATCTTAGTGAGGGTTGCACAGTTTCTAGGCTCAGTGTTGGGCTACCTCCTATGACTACACAATTCTTGAGCTCAAGGCTGACTTCCAGTTAGGACTGTGTAATTCTTATCATCAAGGTTGTTTTCCCTCAAGGACTACACAATTTCTGGAGGAAAGCCCAAAACTGCTATGAGATCAAGTTGGGAGATCAACTTGTGACTTAGAAGGATCAACTAAGTGTGAAAGAAAGAAATCAAAAGCACAGATGAAAAGATAAGTCTCAATCAAAGTAGGAATACCTAGATCAATACAAGATGAGCTCCTATTAATAAGAAGGGAAGCTCTAAAATCGAAGCAGAGGAAAAATTTTAGACGGTGGTTGTACCCGCTACAACACATCTTATTGGGTCATAGTTACACCTATTCCATGTTTATTGTCACATCCATTGTCTTTCGCAAGATGTGATATCCTCATAACGAAAACATTGTCACTATCGATCAGTTGATTAATTGTGACCCTCAATTTTCGACATCTCCTTAGACAACTATCTCATAAATGACAAGAAATATGACTATAAATTCACTTACCTAAGTGTCTCTTGGAGTCTATAAATATTCCTCATTTCTTGGCGATTATTATGGTCCACCGCCTATTCTTTTTGAGCCTAGCTCGTCTAGTGTTTGCATGCTTCAGGCATCATGAGCTGACCACAAGTGCTCTGGTACACTTTCACAACAACCACTCCTCCACAACCTCCTGCTCCTAACTCAACCCAACTTTTAGGTACAATTCCTTTAGGCCCATTTCTTTCTACTGGTATCTCTTGTTGGGTCTTGAAATTGTCATTCATTTCCATTACACTTTCACTATTATGTCCATTATATCACCTCCATTTCACCTTCATTTCACTACCATGTCACTACATTCATCTCACTTTCATTATCATCGGGTCACATTTATGTTTTTCCAAACTTTATTAATTCTTAGCTTTTTTAAGTGAATTTGTGGTTAAAAATTATAAAATAATGTGCATATGCTTATACCTAACAAGTGGGTTGAGATTGTTGACATGTGTAGGTCAAAAGGAGGCCTCTAGAAGACCTTTATGTGACACCCTAAGGCCAAATTCGAATTTGAGTAGAGAGGATCATGGGATCATGAGGATATGTGTCACATTTCCTATTTGTATTGAAACTCTAAGAAGACATGTGTCTTATCATTTCCTATTTTGATTAGAGCTCTAGAGGTATAGGGAGAGATTCACGGACTCTCATTAATTAGATGACTTCTCATGTTTTTCTATAAATAGGAGATCTCTCTCCTTCATTTGGTAGCTTTTTAGTCTTAGAAATCTTTTTAGTTTTGGAAAGTTTTTGGAAAGCCTTGGAGCTTTTGGAAAGTTTTGGAGAGCTTGTAAACTTTTGTAATTTTGAATAATTTGAATAAAGCTTTGATGTTCTCAACATGGAAGGAGATGTGAAGTAGATGTCATGGAGCATATTAGAATGTAATGTAGAGTAGATTTTGTTTTGTATTTTTGCTTTGATTTCATTCAAGTATGTCATTTTATTGTTTTCAAGTTTAATAGTTTAGATTTTCCATTCATGCAAGTTTAATTTATGCAAGAGTATTCAACCAGTTGATTGTAGATTTATCTAACTGTGTAATCTATGCTTAGCAAAATAGCCCAGGAAAGTAGTTTCCAATTGGTGCTTGGAGAATTAGAGCACACAGTAGATTAGTTTTCGTTTACATGTTTTTGTATTTGCTTATTAGAGTAGTCACTTATTACATAAATAGATGTTTCTAGAGCTTTTTGTTGATGATTAACCCTCAAACTAAATGGAAAAATGTTATGTTTATGAAGGATCTTTCTTGTTGTTTATTAGTTTAGAGTTAAATAGCTTAATGGCATTTTCTTATCAATTTAGTAACTCATGATTTAAATAGATATTTCCAAAAGCCCTTCATCGATGGTTGAACCTAAGACTAAGTGGTGAAATGTTTTACTAATGATTGAGTTTTTCCTTGCATTTTATTTTCAGTTTTAGAACAATGAAGTATTGAATCCCTCAGAATGCTATCACAAGGAGGTAGGTCTCCCAAAATTGTGTAGCAAAGTGATAAAACACTTAATTTAGTTGTTATCATTTTTGCTTTCATTTCATAGACATTTTTCTAGCTTAGATTAATTTAATTGTTCAAAGTTTTGATTTTTTTTAATCTAATGTTCATTTCCTTTTCTCCCTTCTTTAGAAATTAGATTCTAACATTAAAATTCATTAGATTTAATTGTCCATAAACATTTAGAGATTTCACCTAGAAGCATAGCTTTTCTTTCTTAGATTAATTTCCTTAAGCATAAGAAACAAAACCCCCAAAAACAACATAAACTATAAAACAACGAAGTAAGGGAAAGGTTAACTAAGTACATATAGTGCACCACACTTCATCAGTTTACAATACCCGGATTGATAATTTATGTAGAGCAATTTAGGACACTAAATTGACTAGACATTATAGCGTCGTTGCCGGGGAAAGTAATTAGGAGACCGTATTTCTTACATCTAACAAAAAAAGAAAATAATAAGAATTTCTCGAGTATGCTCTCCTCCTCTCCTCCTGCACTTTGTGTGATCTAGAGGATTAGAAAAAAGAATTTTTATGTTTGAGAAAAAAGGAAAAAAAAAAAAAAAAAATTTCATCATTTCATTTGGTTAAATGAAAAACTTTAATTTCAATAAATTGTTTTGTTTAATATAATTTATATATATATATATATATATATATATATATATATATATATATATATATATATATATATTATATATATAGATGTGTGTGTGTGTGTGTATTTTTCTTTTGAAAATATAACATGTAATTTTATTAACAAAACAATTAAAATAAAATAAAAATAAAAATTAGCCTGGTAAATAGCTCACACTGGATTAGACAAACTCAAATATCAACAAATATGCATATATGAAAATACCGTGTTGTCAAAATCAGCATACCCTATTCAAAATTCATGATCAGATTCAAAATTTTGACTGAAGATATTGTTGACAACCCATTTATTGTAATATCCATGGATTTTTTTTTTCTGTTGCAATGCATCATTTAAATGGTATTTCTGTTGTTTGAACATCCTCCTCATCTCTACGGGAGTTGCATTTAACGATGCCTCGCACACATCTATTCCTTCCCTGCAATTCATTTTTAAATAAATTACAAAGCCCTAGTCAATATCTCACACTTGTTCAGCAACAGCTCTATGGAGTTTAGTAAATGCATTTCAACTGTTTCATGGAGTTAATTAAAAATGCATTTCCAGTTCTGATACCTGATGGAAAGTCTTCAGGCTGCACTAGAGGAAGAGTAGGAAGGCATATTTTTGCAAGAGAAATTGAAGAAGATACTAAATACAAAAGCAGGGGAAGTTAGCCTGCGAGGGTTCTAGACTGAGCAGTTACATCTGTCTGTGCTGTGATCGCATCTAAAAAATTTCGAAATCGATTTTATAGAGGATGTAATTGAAAAAAACGCAGAACTGAAAAACATCAAACTTTAAATGCACGATCCGGCCAAATGAAAATGAATTAGGAAAAAATAAAACATGGATTTTTTCAGGGACAAGGTCAATTAGATAACCCAGAATAGTTTTAAGAAATTCGTGGTGGTTTGGGATAATTTCTCTGTTCTCTGAAGCCTCTTTTTGCATGCCTCGTGAAGAAAAACAGATTTTAATTAATGAACAGTCTGTTGTTTAAACTCAGCATGCTTGGAGAGGGCAAATCCAATTTGGGAACTGATTGTGTGGTGGCATTACATCCTAGTTACACCACACCTCTTGTCTTTAATGACTAACAGTCTCTCTCCATGACTTGTACTTCAGTTTAACGGCAAGATACATGACGTATCCCAATTGAATACAACTCTTCCAAACTGATCTTTCATTTTCAACTGAACTTCTCCAATTTGTTAGGCTTAAATCATTGTTTTAGTTAATTATTCATGGCAGTCTTGTGTATTTCAGAGGTCTGATATAATTGCTACAACAGTGTAATCTTTGAAGTTTGGCCCTAAAAATAAGTCAAGATAAGCCTAATACACTCAAAGAATCACCATAGTAAGTTAAAGGCTCAATAAGCATTGTCTTGCTCGATTTTCAAGTGAGATTTTGGGACTGTTTTCATGCTAATTGTGGGCTGATTTGAATCATGTCGAAGTCCGGTGCATTATCATTGCGCTCTTGAAATCATTGGTTGACTTATTGTATTGGTTTCTATTTGATCTTGGGAATACGCTATCATTCCTGCATACTAGCTATTGCATCCTTGCACTCTTACATAAGCATCTCTTTGGTAGTTGAATGCATTTGTTTGTCTTTTCTTGCATTGCATATCACTATTAGCAATCTCATCTTTCCTTGTGCTTATTGGATACATTGCGTATCTTTTCTTGTGCCATGATCTAAGTAAGAAGAAGAAATTTCTCTCATTAGTGCTCTAAAATTGTTCCCATGCCTAATTGCTAAGTAACCAAAAGATTGAATTCATCTTCAAGGTTTATGATTCAGATGGTAGGGGGAAAGTGACACTTCGAGTATATCCCCAAAAAAAAAATTGAATCAATGAAATGAGTAGATTATTTGCTCACTTTTATGAAGGTATTGATTAATTTTAGACTAATGATGAAAAATGAATGGCTAACTTTCTGTTCAAGATTTTTAGGTACAGAAACTGTGCATGTTCCACAGCTAAAGTCATTCCGTAGCTAAAGCCATTATGCAACTAAAACATCAAATTTGTAGCTGAAAAACCTCACTGTTTAAATCAACCTAACTTTCTCATATGAAATCAGATTTCAGTGATTCAAGGGTCGTTGGAAAGATGTCAATGAGATATACACAATGAGAAATCCATCATCAGAATTTTAAATAGTCAAGAATGAAGAAATTTCTCAAAACATATAAGAGTTAACTTGAGGCACTAATTCTGAAGCAGGTATAAATTCTTTTGGTTTTCCTTCGTGAACTTGTTTCATTAATATGAATTCTTAGTTTTGTGTGTAAATATCATAACTAGAGAGACTGGCCAACTCTCTCTTTTGATAGTCTTACATTCCATTGCAGAAGAAGTATTAGTTTTTTTGCAAGTTCGAGGAGGAAGGAAAAATGACTACAAGTGAATAGTGTCTCTCTTAAGAGACCAATTTGTTTCATAAGAGGATGATCAGCAACAAAGAAGAAACATCCTAATGCAAAATCAGATCCAAACACTTGCAAAACTTTCAGATACTATTGTCTCCATTACATCCATACTTCATAATAAACCATTCACCTCATTTCCCTTCATATTTTCCATTTAAATTCACATAAACTTTCCATTGCTTTTTGTCCACTCCTAACCCACAAATAAAAGCAAGAGGTTGAATTACATGCTTATTTTCCATTGCCATTTTCCATTGCCATCTTCCATTTTCATTTTCCCTTTCCTATCATTTTCATTTCGCAAATAAACCCTGCTTCAATGCAAATTATTGAGTCCATAGTCCTTTGAGTCTAAATTCCTTGAAAAAACACCTTGAGGCTTGCATGCCTTAATAGCAAGTCCCCATGCCAACAAACAATGGAAATACATTAATGTCCATGTTCATCAGATCTTCTAGGTGACTCGACATTGGCAAATTTATTCATACCTAGCAAGATGTGTTTGGGCATCTTGACTCTCATTGTCATCAATGGTGAGAGTTATCGTGTTGACTAGTGGCATCCATTAATGACCATTAAGTCAACAAATTCATGCTATGTTCGACATCAAAACATCTCTTCACATAGTAGGAATTGTGCTAATGAGTTTTGAAGACATGAAGACTATTATTTTCAGCATTTTGAAGCAGATTCAGCAAGTTTTAGTAGAAGCAATAAAAAGTCATCTTGAATCTTTTATCCATGAATCGTTTTGTGCAACCACTTGAAGAATATTATGATCAGAATTTTGTAGCCACCACACATACAGCTCATCCATTTCCAAAGGGTAAATTAAGGTACGTCATTTTCTAACTTTTGACCATAGAATTCCATAAAGAGCTAGAATGATAATTGTTGGAAAAACATTTCTCTTCCTCATTTCATAAAATTGCCAATACCATCAATTAGGGGGGGGGATACATTAATATTCATATATTTCCATGTTCATATCATATTCAGAAGCCCACATGCTTCCAAAATATATTAACTATTACATTATTATTATGAGCATACAATGGCTTTTCAAAAGTGCTTAAAGGATAATTGGATACAAACACAATCATGGTCGTCACACAAGAACCAACCATCATGCAATCCAATAAATATATACTTAGCAACAATAATCAAAATATCATTATGCAAAGTTCAAATATCAAAATAGAATGCAACAATGAAATATGGTTGTAACACAAGAACCAACCATGTTGCAATTGAAGTAAAACACTTTGCAAAAGTATGAAGTTATCAAATGATATCATGCAAAGTTAAGCCAAAGTTCAAGGATCAAAAGAATTAATGTAATATATATTGCATGAGGACATGCAATAGCTTCAGTTGGGGGGGTATGTTGGGTCTTGAAATTGTCATTCATTTCCATTACACTTTCACTATTATGTCAATTATATCACCTCCATTTCACCTTCATTTCACTACCATGTCACTACATTCATCTCACTTTCATACTCATTGGGTCTCATTTATGTTTTCCCAAACTTTATTAATTCTTAGCCTTTCTAAGTGAATTTGTGGTTAAAAATTAGAAAATAATGTGCATATGCTTATACCTAACAAGTGGGTTGAGATTGTTGACATGTGTAGGTCAAAAGGAGGCTTCTAAGAAGACCTTTATGTGGCACCCTAAGGCCAAATTCGAATTTGAGTGGAGGGGATCATGGGATCATGAGGATATGTGTCACATTTCCTATTTGTATTTGAAACTCTAAGAAGACATGTGTCTTATCATTTCCTATTTTGATTAGAACTCTAGAGGTATAGGGAGAGATTCATGGACTCTCATTAATGAGATGACTTCTCATCTTTTTGTATAATAGGAGATCTATCTCCTTCATTTGGTATTTTTTAAGTCTTAGAAAGTTTTTTAGTTTTGGAAAGTTTTTGGAAAGCCTTGGAGCTTTTGGAATACTTTGGAGAGCTTTGTTGTACTTTGTAGTTTTGAAGAATTTGAATAAAGCTTTGATGTTCTCAACATGGAAGGAGATGTGAAGTAGATGTCATGGAGCATATTAGAATGTAAGGTAGAGTAGATTTTGTTTTGTAGTTTTGCTTTGATTGTATTCATGTATGTCATTTTATTGTTTTCAAGTCTAATAGTTTAGATTTTCCATTCATGCAAGTTTAATTTATGCAAGTGTTCAACTAGTTTATTGTAGATTTATCTAACTGTGTAATCTATGCTTAGCAAAATAGTCCAAGAAAATATTTTCCAATTGGTGCTTGGAGCATTTGATCACATAGTAGATTAGTTTTCCTTTACATGTTTTTGTATTTTCTTATTATAGTAGTCACTCATTACATAAATAAATGTTTCCGGAGCATTTCGTTGATGATTAACCCTCAAACTAAATGGTGAAATGTTGTGTTTATGAATGATATTTCTTGTTGTTTATTAGTTTAGAGTTAAATAGATTAATGCTATTTTCTTATCAATTTAGTAACTCATGATTTAAATAGATATTTCCAAATGCCCTTCATCGATGGTTGAACCTAAGACTAAGTGGTGAAATGTTTTACTAATGACTGAGTTTTTCCTTGCATTTCATTTTCAGTTTTAGAACAATGAAGTATTGAATCCCTCAGAATGTTATCACAAGGAGGTAGTTCTCCCAAAATTGTGTAGCAAAGTGATCAAACACTTCATTTAGCTGTTATCATTTTTTCTTTTATTTCATAGACATTTTGTCGGCTTAGATTAATCTAACTGTTCAAAGTTTTGATTTGTTTTTATCTAATGTTCATTTCCTTTTCTCCCTTCTTTAGAAATTAGATTCTAACATTAAAATTCATTAGATTTAATTATCCATTAACATTTAGAGATTTCTCCTAGAAGCATAGATTTTCTTTCATAGATTAATTTCCTTAAGCATAAGAAACAAAACCCCCAAAAACAACATAAACTATAAAACAACGAAATAAAGCAAAGGTTAACTAACCACATATAGTGCACCACACTTCATCAGTTTATGATACCCGGATTGATAATTTATGTAGAGAAATTTAGGACACTAAATTGACTAGAGATCTCTCTCAGCCCTTTTCAACTCAGGACTATTCCCCCCGATATTAACCATCCAGGAGAATTTCCCCTGTGTCATTACCCTTATAGAAATATACCTTTCTTATTCCCACCACTTGGAATATTTTCTACCCCTATTATGGCTACGTTGAGTCTACCTAACATTACCTTGGCGATACCAATCTCGTACATTTATCTTCCTACAAACACTCCTCCTAATCAACTCAAACCTTACATAACTTTGATCCTGGTTCAACCTATTTTTCCTACCCCTTACTTTTCTTCAGTTCCACAACAAACTCAATAAGAAGCCAATATTGTTGCAAAAGCATCTGGTGAGGTGGGGGAATCCCAAAAAAGGAACCCAAAGACAAGGCACCCCAAACAACTTCAGTTCCTCCTATACCGTCAAATCCTTCTCCTCTAAGCGCTTTGTGGTATGTTGTTAGGCATGCCACCAATAATTGTCCTTAGCTCCCTCATATCAAGGATGTGGTGTCCAATACCTTTCCTGACTCTAACATTCTTGAGGTCCATGTCACCTTACCCATGTCAGCTTAAGAAGAACATATCCTGACGTGCAAATCACCCTTATGTTTTGTGCAATAATTATGGCCATTTTTCCCATCACCATCCCCATCTCAAAGATTTCTACGATACACTTCAAGTACTTCGCGAGTTAGATGTGACTCGCAGTGATTCCACTTCTCTTCTACCTGCAGGTTCTAGCTCAATTGCTTTACTAGAATAGGAGGTTTCCCAACCCACCATTGTGATTCCCCCTCTTGGTTTTGAGATGAAGGATAGTTCCACCCCTATTCTCTACTTATCATCATCCATGGGATCAATGTATTGGGACTCTCTTGGAGTTTCCTATTGTGACTTCGTCGAACCCTCTAAATTGGCAAACAATTCAGTCTCAACATCGGTATATGTCACATCTACTAGTCATCCTTCCACCCCTTTTGACGATGCGCATGTGAACCATCTCTCTTGTGATGATGATTGGACCAACCGCAACTTACTTTGAACCCATGGATTTGAAACAAAACCATCTTGTGGCCATTACATTAATACCCAATGTTTGGGTAAGGGGGGAATCCAATTTTGAGATTCCATAAGAAGAAATTCTTCCCAACCCTCCTAGTGCATTTGGTAGTGTGAACTCTAGTACCATCATTCTTCCCCATGCCAAAGGACCTCTAGAGTCCCATATCACTCCAGATCACCATGGGGATAATCCATTAATCACCCCTCTATTTTACATCAACAACCCAATCACTTAGACGTTGTTGTTGCTCAACCACAATGTCATCTAGGTGAGCATCAATTCATTATATCTGAAGCCCCTCTTTGGTATAGTGACACCATGTATGTGAACCCATAAATTTAATCCATTTTATTCATATCTACAGTGCCAATTGAGATTGGTAATCCGTCATTCCTTTCTCATACTAAACCCATCATAAATTCTTCCCATAAGAAGACAACCATAAACAAACAATGGTGAACCACATCATTGAAATGTGTTTAGAGTCCACTATTCTAAATACATCTGGCATGCCCATAGCATGCTATAAGCATACATACAAAACTGGGGAGCACCTATGCCCATACACCTACTCATCATCCTCTACAAGATCTTGTGCCAGTAGGGCCAAATACTTGAATCCCTTATTTGAGCACTTGGAACACAATGGTACTCCACACTACAAAAACCTCTAGCTAGGGGCATCATTCCCACCTTTGCATACCTGATTAGTCCCCTCCATCACATATGTTGGGGGGCAGTATCTCATGCTCAAGGGCATGATGGAACCCCTAGCCACCTTCTGAATTGATTAACATCAATCTTGGCCTCAGCCCCAAAGATCTAGGTATGACTAATTATCCTTTCATTTCTTGGATAGTTTTTCCTACAAGCCTCTCTGGTGAGCCATATACATATTGCATATCGTACATGCTTGATACCATATTTTCAAACATTCTACTCTATGTGATGCCACGTTCACCATCTGGTCCCCATGTTTGACTTGATGGGCAAGGATGGTCCTAGAACTTCTCTAGTAGTTCATTTTGGTATCCCTTGATTCTTCACCATGAACCATCCTTCCAAGAAGCATTAAGGCCATTTTTATACAAGTAAGGCCACCTATCTAAAAGTCGTAGATCCAAATTTCAACAGTCAGTTTGTCGCTATGTTATCCTCATGATTTAGGGCCTTCTCTTCCTCTCTAAATTCTCCAACAACTCATTATGAAAATGAATTGGATTTGAGGGCAAGAAGCCCTTTTATAGAAAAATCCCTAGTTTTTTCATCACCTGTTGCGACCAAACCATAGCTCAGTTTGAAAAATTGTCAATGTTGTTGGAAATTTATCACCAATTCCTATAATGGGTCTCTCTTTATTTTTAATATTTAACACTTCACCATGAAGCCATTTTTTCCATTAGGTCTCACTTTCCCTCCCATCAAAACCAAATCTCTTCATATGAGTCACCGATACTATGGTACCACTTTTCCTTTGCACTTTTTAAATTACGTGTCAATTTTCATCATGAGTAACCATTATTTACTCATTTTTTATGGTCCCCTTTGGGCCTCCCCCATGTGGCAGTATCATCGAGTCACCCTTGTCTAGAACATCAGAGATGAGTCACCATTGCATCCATGGAGTTTGTTTTGAGTCCCATTGAACCTTGTTATTGTATTTCATCCCCCAGTGTGTCACATTCATCTCATTGTGTTCATATTTGGCCTCCAAATATACTGCTTCATCTTTGAAAAGCCTTCATCTCAGTAATTGACTATCCCCTTTAGAATCGAGTCAGTCACATCCAGGTCAACCATGCATATCATGCTCTAATAGGAGAAGTCATCACTCTGCCTCTCATCTTGTATCCTTCCATCATCATCCCTAATTTCATTCCATCAGTCACATTAGTATGACCCTCGTGCCTTTGTTGAGGAATCCTCATTGCCTCACCTTTGGCAGACCCTCTTTTGTCGACTTCAACACATTTATTCAAGGAGAGTGGTTTAGAGGGTGATGTACCTTGGTTCCATATTTCATCCTTTTCGGTGCCTCGGATCAAGCAAAGGGAATCATCATTTCCCTTGACTTGGTTATTTCTTGCATGCTCGACTCCAACACAATATCACACGATCGAGAATAGTACACTTAATGGTCCAATGATCCAATAGATTATGCCAGTATTTCCCTACTGTGTGTGAGATGTTCCAGACCTCATGAGGGGGTGACCCTTTAGGTAGCCCCTCACATGCTCGGATGATAGAAGATTATGATCTAGCCTCAGATGCATTTCTATAGATTTGAATGGCTCAGTTCCCATCGCTTGCAATGCCCACAACATACATGTATCATTTAAATGATCCATTTAGATATTCAAAGCCCTTTCCTATGAAGCATGGCTTATTTGGTTGTGATTCCCCCTCACCATGTTAGCTCGAGGAGCATGCTAACTCATGTACTCAGATGTCATTGTATTCAATCTTAGCCTTTGTTTCCTAGGCACATCACATTATGTATATGGGACTCATTGTATTATTGTTTCACATTTTGGCCCATTGATGCCAACATATCATGTACTTTGTAGCTCAGTCCCACATTGCTGGGCACACCATTATTATTTGTACTAATTTATATTGGCGAGTATGGGTATGTTTCCCCTGCCTCATTTGAAATCATGTACTCTAAAATAAAAGGAGACTTATATCAGCCTAGTAGGTCTCTTCCTCTCCATTCCTCCATCCTTCCTTGCATTGCTTCAACTATCTATCTTCTCTCTCTCTCTAAGTCCCCTTTAGTGTCTCGTGGAAGTGTAACATACAACATATTTCAGTCATACAATTTTCTCCTGACACTCGTACGTTGGGGGGCAATCCGTTATCACCTAAAAAATTATCACCTAGCCATTTCTAAGTAGGTAGATCAAAATACACCATGTAGGATTAATTTTACCATAGTGAAATCACTTTATGAACCATAGGGAATAATTTAGTAAACTATTTTAATTGAATTATTTTTTATTAAAAATAAAAAACCCCATGAGAATAATTGAAAATCATTTTTTATTTAATTTTCTCTAGGAATAATTATTAAATCATTATTTGATAATTATTCCTTGTCACATTTGACTAAATCACCTTGGAATAATTAAATAAATCATTATTTATTTATTATTCCTTATTCTTATTTTTGGAATAATTGTTAAATCATTATTTAATAATTATTTCAAATTCACACTTCTCTTATTCCTCACAAAGTGATTAATAAATCATTTTATTTGTTAATTACTTCAACCATTTTCTAAATAAATATATTTGACCATTTTTACTATCTTTTCCCTCTTCAAAAAATATAATAAAGTATTCCTAATGGCTAAATTTTGATTTGTTCAATGATATTTTATTATTTTCCAATTCTTAATTGAGCTCAATACTTTGTTATAAATAAGAGATATTTTCATTCATTCTTCTCCATAATCATCGTCACCATTATCGCCTAATAACATTTGAGCTCCCACTTGAGTTCTATATTTCCGTTGGGTTTTTCTACATTTTGAGAGAGAAGAACAAGATTGTTGAAGCACAAGGACATCAAGGGACCCATCCCACAGAGGGGGATTTACAGACCCATGTTGTAAATCTTCTTCACCGGGTGTTTCAATCAAATTATTATTCATTTAAAAGTTCCCATTGGGTTATTACACTTCTTTTTTCTACTTCTATATGTTTTGGGCTTGCATCAAATATTTCCTTGTAGGGTTTTATCATGTTTTATCATAGATCTGAAGCATATAAGCAACCACAATTTGTTATTAGGGTCACTTGTCACCAGTGACATAAATGAAGGATTTTTGGTACACTTTTCTAAAATATTTACACTAACATATGTTGCAACTTTAACCTTGAAAAATGAGGGGTGAGCTACTCATAACACCATTTTCCAATTCATGGGTTGATTTTAAGGTTATGGTTGTAACAATAGTAGTTGTAAAAATGTCACTATTTCAAACAAGAAATAATTCTAACCATGATAAATGGTGGTAATGTTGGTTTCAATTTGAGGGTTGATTTTAAGTTATTGATCATAATGGTATGGTTTTTCAAGGACATGGTTTCAAACAAGTCATAATTTTAACCTTGAAAGAAAAAAGAGGTGCTATATAACACCATTTTTTTATTTAATGGTTTATTTTAAGCTTTTTGTTCATAACATTATGGGGATTTAAGCCCAAAAATGCACCACTTTTCAATCCTTCTACTCAGTTTGGTATTTTTTATCTCAAATTATGTGTTTTAAGATTAAATTTCTTGTTTTTAGGACACAAAGAGGAAGTTGAATTACTACACTCAATTATTTTTACAAATTTATGAATTGATAAAAATTGAATATTGTGAAAACTAATGTGCATGATAAAATTAACAATTTAATAAAAAAATTAATTTTAAGGAGCTTGAGTATATGCATCATTTTGTTTAGTGGAATAAGGGACCCCCTCTCAGAAATGATTTGACTACATAGTCTATTAAGATGTACATACCCTACCCCCTTGTAGATGTGATGTGAACATGTGACCTCCAAGAAGGAAACATATTATCCTTATCATTAGGCCCACTCAAACTATACTTGAGATAAGGAAAAACTTTACTCAATTTAAATTATTTAATTGCTTTTCAAAATATAGTAACTTATAAAGCCATAATAACCCTTTTTTTTTGTAAGCTAAATTTCATCTCTTATCATCAAAGCTATGTAATCATAAGGTCACTTTTTTCCTTTGGTTTACCATTGAGGAACACAGACCATCAGCAAAATAATAATCCTTATATCGATCCATCATTTA
This sequence comes from Pinus taeda, assembly GCA_000404065.3. Classification (NCBI taxonomy): domain Eukaryota; kingdom Viridiplantae; phylum Streptophyta; class Pinopsida; order Pinales; family Pinaceae; genus Pinus; species Pinus taeda. The sequence goes on from APFE030941635.1 coordinate 264,142, forward strand.
AATTCAAAATTACATTGAAAAAACAAAGTTCTTGAACCTATACCAATTTACAGAGAGACTATTAGCTATCCAGAGTTTTCTTCGTGAGACATGCTTATACAGACCCAACAACAATAAAAAAAACATTTACAACTTAAACATATGAGAAACTAATAGGAAGTTGAATCGTCCACCAGGCTATAGGCATAGGCATATCTTTGTTATTGATGCTAAGAGTTAGACCTAGAGTGAATCTAACTTCTATATGGGTGAGCCTGTTATCCATATCCATTAGCTACAACTAAATATCATCCAACATCAAGCAAAATTTATCCTTAGCATCATTGTACTAAAGTAAGACAATTTACTAGAGAGATTTCACTTACCAATATAACTCAATTATGTGCAATTATTAGTTTTGGCAACCTCATATGTGCCCAGTATCAAGTACCGAAGTGGCTAGCTCCTCCACCACTTCTGAATTAGAGTAGCATTCTCTCTCCTACAACAATGCCTCCTCAACCTATCTGAGTTCTTGTTGAACCTTTGGAGTCTAGTTGTGGAATAAATGCATTGAGCACTCTTTTCTAAACCAAGCTCATGATCCACCTGGTCAACTATGACCACCCCACCTCTCCTATTGTTGAAAATAGCAACAAGAATGCTAAAAATAGAAGTGCTAAAAATAACACTGTTATAAATAACAATTTGGGCACCAGTGCTGGATTGAGCAACAAGGAATGAAAAATGGAAGTACTAAAAATAACATTGCTATTCTCAACAATTCAGGATGAATTCCAATTTTAGTGAGTCCTTGGACTAAAATAGGAAGTAAAACTCGAATTTGAACTTAACAGCAATTTGAAAATAAATTAATTAATTCTCCATGAGTTAATTAGTTGTGAAAAATCAAACATGAAGTCTATGTGAGGACATGCAACAATTTATCTATTAATTGAGGAATTTAGGCATCAGTTAAAGAGATAAGGATGAGTTCTAATTTGAGTTGTAATTAGTTGGCCCAGTTAATTGAGTCAAGTCCAGTTAGATTGATTTAAATAGTTTGTTTAAATTAATGTGAGTTTAGTTAGTTAATGCATGCTTGTATATAACTGTTGCACTTCAGATAACTTAATATTCTCTCATGAATAACTCATGCATGTCAATTCAGACAGAGGCCCAGTTGAGATCAAAGGAGGGACAATGTACTATCAGTTGGATGGATTTTTCCTATAAAGTAAGCTCATCCATGGAGAAGGATTGATCTCCTTCAAGATTGCGCAACTGGATTAGAGGTTAGTGAGTGTGTGAAGAGGCCAATTCACACAAGTGGCTTCATTGGACCCCAAGGAAAATTGCACAAAGAAATAGGAGGCTTGGAGGGCAGCGGAGAAGGTTTGAGAGAGGCCTTTGTATGTCTATGAGAAGCAAAGGGATTGTAGAGAGAGTAGGATACCTTGTGAGCTGATTCTTTTTGTAATCCATATTATATTTCCACTTGTAATATAATACAAAGTTGGGGTTTTAGGCTGAGGCTTTCCCCGAGTTATTTCTTCTGTGTTATGTGTGATTGATTTCTCATTCTCAGTTATATGTGTTCTCTTGATCTTGCTCAATTCGATTAAGCTTCCGCAAAGTATTGTAGAAGTATATCTTGTATTGTGTTTTAGTATATTGCATATTCTGTTGATCTACAATGGAGTTTCTACACCTGCATCATGCACATTGCCTGGTCATTTTCAAGGTTCCAGAAAAGAGAAGGAAAAATGAAAAAAACAAGGGAGAAGGGGAGAAAAGGTGGAAAAATTAAGGGAGATTCCCAAATCACTGGGACCATAGCAAGGTATACTCACAAAACCAACACTAGAACTAAAATAAAGACCATCACGTGACAAAGAGAAGGGAAGGAAAAAGTAGAGGTATGCGACCAAGAGATCCTAAAGGAAAGACAAGCAACACAATAAATCTAAAGAGGAGGATGGAAAAATCCAAATGGAAAACAACAACATCATGAAACAAAGCCACTGAATATTGGGTATCATCCAGGAATAAATTGACATGAAAGGAAAATATTATCTCACACCGAATGGGGTTTGCAAACATTAAATCACCTTGCACTATACTAATACCATGAAACATCATATACACAAGGGGTCAAATGCCATGTTTACCTCAATTAGTGCATAAGGTGGTAGTGACTTCAACCCCTCACCCCCTATCATGTCCCTTAACACCCGTTCTAAAAACCATATAAAAAAAAGGCTATAATAGTTTTATTACTTTCATTTAACTATTTTTTTTGTCAATAAAAAAACTTTCATTAATTGTTCAAAAAAGTACAAAATACATCTCGTTGGACAACTACTCTCCCATTTCACTATGACCGGATTTATTAGCTAGGAGATAAGTGTAAAAACATAAGAGATATTTTGATTTGTTGCATGAGTCCCTACAGAAAAATGGCCAAATTACCCAAAACATGGACAAAACTAGGAAGCAACCTACAATTTTCATAAGGGGGAGGATTCAGTGCATGACCACCACCAGATGCCACAGGAGGGTCATGCCCTTCATGAACATGATAGTAAATGTGTGCTAATCGTACCTAGATCTCATCCATCTAGTCATTGTTGCAGCGCTAACTACGTCTCACTAAAGCAAAATGCTCCATAATTTCTCCCTGGTTGTACTGGACATCGTTGAGAAATGTTATGATTTTGTTTTTGTCATCGTATATTTTTTGGCGATAACATCAAGGGAGGCTTGAATATCCCTTAACTAATTTTCTATCATGGCTAGGGACTATGGTTGCTCCATGTGACCTATTGATTGGTCTTGTTTGTGGGCTATCTCCCTTGTCGCATTTGCTCCTCCCTTTGCATCCACATATTTCTCTTGAGCTTCCTGCTCCCCATGTTGGTCGCGAGGGTTTCTGCCTAGATGAGCGCACCCTCGTTGGCGCAACTTATCCTCAACCTCCAGGTACCAAGATTGATAAAACAAAGCAAGGCATTGCCATTTCCAGAAGTGCCAAAACACCATCATGCCCATAAAAACATTTCTCTCTAGCAACGACCCTTTCGCAAAGGGAGTAACGAACTAGAGCCTAGAAACAACATAAGGCCTCTGAGAAGAACCTCCCCAGACAGGAAAATGGGCCCAGGTGACCAGAGAAAACTAGAAATCCACATCTAAGAACAATTAGACCAGAAAGACGACCCCCTTCTCACCCAACAACCAACCCACACAGTCCCCCTCTTAGCCCAACTCTGTTTCAAGTAGACAAAAAGGAAATTGCAAACATGGAAATTTAAACACACCAAAGCCTCAAGCTCTCTAGGTCGAAACCCAATACCCGCTCCTTCACAATTCACACCTGATAACCATATAATGTTTTCCCACCTTGACCAATTCCCATAAGGCCAAAAAAACAGGAACTGAAACTTAAATCTCCCAAAATTCCCGACAACGCCAACATACACTGGAATCATAATTAACAACAGGAATGAAAGAGTTACTTGGACATCGACTTTGTATGCCTCATTGACGAACACGACAATTTTGCGCCTAGGTCGTGAAGGCAACCTCATGCTTCCCAATTTAGATCATAACGTTGGCCACCCATAAAAAACTAGTCTTCGTTCATTGATAGATTCAAGGTCCCAGATAATGGTTTGGTCCTTAATTGCATGCAGAACCACTCTGTGTATCCAAACTACAAATGCAGTTAGTTTCCTCAACAAGTCAAAACCCCTGTCGACCCTCTAGAGAGGCCTCCCAACTAAACCAAGCAAGTAATATCATTCAAACACCACAATTTCATCTCCTAGTGAATTCTTCTGCTCACCACTAGTAGCATCATGGGAATAATAACTCATATACCTTCACGAAGCTTCAGCTCCAAGCCATCAAGCCCTGCGTACTTGTCACCTCAAACTTTCATAACTACTGCATGTGAAAGCGAGTGTTATCCCAAATTAGCGTACTTCCCAATTCTACCACCCTCAATAAGAAAACTAAATTTTGTTTGTTTATATATATATATATATACATACAGCTTCAGTGGGCCTAATGGTTAAGAGCATGTGTTTCCTCCTAAGAGCTCACAAGTTCAAAACCAAAGGGGGGCAGAGTACATATGCTTTCATAGACTTATCAGTCAAATCACTATGTGGAGGTGGGTCCCTTCCCACAGACAAAGGGGTCTCATACACCAATTTGATGTTTGGCTTGGCTGTGACCTTAAAAATGGATATTATTATTATTATAATATGAAAATGATAAAGCCACATAGAAATAATTATATATTAATAACATTTATCCTTATATTCATCCTCATTCATATTTATATATAAAAATTAATAAACCACATGGTATGTCTCAAGGCAAAATAACCCATTGCATTGCCGAGGTAAAATACATACACCTAAATCCTAATACATAATACATAATTGATGAACCAAATAGCATGTCTCAAAGCAAAATAACCCGTTCCATTTCCTTGGTAAAAGACATACACCTAAATCCTAATACATATGGTTGAAGAATGAACAAAACTCCTCTGCTAAACCAAATTAACGCTCAATTAGATATAGTTTCTCCGAGTAGAGTAGCTTGCATTTAAGAAAACATGAAGGAAGCAACAGCAAATATACCATCCGTCGGAAAATAGAATTTTTCCCGCTTGGAAAGACTTGCAAAAGCCGAAGAACAAGAAAAAAAAAATTGGAATTATCACATTAAAGTTTATTTAAATATTATTATTTTTTAATAATATAATAATGTAATTGAATAAAGTAATAATTAATTATTAAAATGGTTTGTGAGGGATTTTTTTAAATTTTATTTTAAAATTTAATTATTTAAATTAAAAGGGTTTTTATTTTAGAATAGATTTGAAAATTTTAATTATAATTTTTAATAATTATTAAGTGATGGTAGGGAATTTAATCTTCACACAATATTTTAGAATATTGTTAATAGTATTCATAAATAAATAAAATTGAGATTTATCTCAAAAATAGTTATGCCATTTCTATTTTTATAATTAAATTGATTAATATAAAAAATGTTATATGAATATGTCATATGAATAAAATTTATGGTTTCTTGCATGCGGGTTTATGAATCATGTATTGGCCATAATATTGTAACAACGTTATTCCAGGGTAAGATTCATAATACAAGGGCATTGAATCTCATGGTGAAAATCTTGTTATGTAAGGTTTATTAATTTAATTCTTTTAAATAATAAAAATATTTAAAATAAAATTGAAATTGTTGATTTTTATGTTCTTTTAACCTTTGTAACTTAAGACCTATGAAATAAGTGTCTTGATAACTTTCTTTTTTTTTATTTAATTTTTATATTAGTTACAAACACAATCACATAGTAAATATGATTCAAACATTCATTATAAACATTTATTTATAAAATATTTTTAACTAATTAATAATCCATATTATATTAAAATAAAATTAATAATTTAAAAATACAAAATAATTAATATTTAAATAGAAAAAAACCAATAAATATTCTCTTTCATTAATGATCGAAAATAACATTTCAATTAAAAAGATTAGCTGACAAATTTTCAATAGAATGTAAACTATCACATAAATATAAATCTTTATTTAAATACTTTTAAATATAACCGAAAATTAAGATAACCGAAAAAAATAAAATGTAACTTATCAACATATATAATATTTATTTAAAATATCTTTTAATATAATCGAAAAATTAACATAGTAAAAAAATAAAAAAAATAAAAAATCTTTCAAATAAAATTATTTGTGCGCCTGTAATGGCTCACCACCTGGTACGACCTCGCCAATAGGATGAACGCATTGAACGGTTGTTAGCACGTCGAGGGTTCAAATCACAGTGCACGTTATGGTTCGTGCTCCGTAACACGTGGGCACGTTGCTCTTCCACTTACACTGGTGCCCCACTACTCAGCCTTTATTGCCTTTCAAAGCACGACACAGGTCCCCTCCATGCGTTCTCTTTGGACAGCTCAAGCTCGAGCATCTACAGTTATAAAAGGCTCTTATTCTGCACAGAAATCCAAAGCATCGGCCGCCATTAAAGCTGAAGAATAAAAGAAAGAAGAAAAGATCCAAATTTCTTCGAGTTTATCCTACCAGCAGCAGTGTTAAGACGTGAAATTAAAGCAAAAGCAGATTCGCAGCAATGAGAGAGAAGAATTTAAAGATGATAAGGACCCAGGGCCGATCTTTAAAGACATCGCCCCGAGCCTTAAACGCTTTACCTTTATCTTGTTTTTCTTTGCCACGGCTCGTTTCTTGCACAAATTCTTCGGATATCAAGAGTCTTCAGGCCGATTATCAGGTTGAGGATGAGAATTCCGCCCCTCTACAATATGAGAAACTTGCAATCTCTCCCGAGGATCTCAGAGGACAATTTCAGAGCAGTGGAGAATTGAGGTTAAAGAAAAAACCGTGGATATTTCGTTTCGGCCGGCTATGCCAGTCCACTGCTGTGCTGCCGAATTCCAGGGTTAAGCTTAAAATCAAGAAAGCTGAATCTTCAGATATGGAAGCTGCGGATCAGGGCGGCATGATTACTTCACCAGACTTTGATAAACACAGCCGAATTCACAACAATACTCCGGTTACGCCCGCCTCGTCCCTGAAAGAATCGATTTCTTCAATGGAATTCGAGAAGCGGGTAAGCGGAGGCAAGCACGGGGTCGCGAGATCGAGGCCCGTTGATGTCGACAATGCGTGCAAGCAGTTTCGAAAGTGTCTGATCGAGATGGTTGCGGAGGACAAGAATGTGACAGATCTGATGGATGTGGAAGAATTGCTGTACTGTTATCAGAATCTAACGTGTCCCGTGTACAGGGACTTGGTGAGCCATTTCTATACTGAGATTTGCAGTGACATCTTCTTGCCCTCTGCTTCTTCGTCTTTCGATGATAAAGAAAACCTCAGCGGCTCTTCAGTCTTTTGAGCACATAGCTCTTCGTTTGTCGTCGCTGTTTTTATCTTTATATAGTATGATAATATATTACTTTTATTTTATTGCATCATTTGTTTGGGATTTATGAAGTGTCTTTATGTTCTCTGAATATTCCTAGCTCAACAGGTGTGGTGGAAGGGCGGTAAGATGTGTTTTTATCCTAAGGCCTTGTAATGCGAGGCTAAGCCTGGATGGTATAAGTTTCGTTAATCTTGTTAACGTAGAGATACTGTATTCAAGAGCATATTTTAATGTTTTTATATTCTAACTTTTAAGTTAAGAAATTTTTTGATGATTTAAATTGTGGTGATTTCAGTTCGCATTTTAATTTCAAAAATTTTCAAACTATGGTTTAAGATAAAATAGGAATGATAATTTCCTATCTTGTATTTGGATTTTGAACAATTGTTATTCTGGTGAAAGATTTTTTTAATTTTTTTTTAAGAATCAAATTATACCTTCATATTTGAATTTTGAACAGCTTTATAATCCTGAAAAGTTTTTATTTTTATTTTTTTTAAGAATCAAATTATGCCTTTACATGTACGGGTTATGGTTCTCATCAATTGATAATTTAGGTTACAACTCTAAAATAACTACTCACTCCTTGTGACCCCTAACACTCCTTACTCCTTGTGACCCCTAACTCCTTGTGGTTTTTTGTGGTTACAACTCTAAAATAACTCCTAACTCTTTGTGGCATTTAAAGTGACTCCTACCTCCAGTTTACAACTCTAAAATAACTCCTCACTCCTTGTGACCCCTAACTCTTTGTGGTTTTTTGTGGTTACAACTCTAAAATAACTCCTAACTCTTTGTGGCATTTAAAGTGACTCCTACTTCCTTGTGGCTTTCTGTTGGCTTTCTATTGCTTTTTCTTTTCCTTTTCTTGGTTTTTTGTTTTTTATTGCACTAGTAAAAAAACAAGGGATTCACTTTTTTGGATAAATTTTTTCCACACGAATATAGCATACATTTCTTTATAAAAAAAATTGGCTTTATATTGGCCTTCTATCTACTTTTTCTTTTCATTTCACTTTCTTGGTGGCATTTAAAGTGACTCCTACCTCCTTGTGGCTTTCTGTTGGTTTTCTATTGCTTTTTCTTTTCCTTTTCTTGGTTTTTTGTTTTTTATTGCACTAGTAAAAAAAACAAGGGATTCACTTTTTTGGATAAACTTTTTCCACACGAATATAGCATACATCTCTTTATAAAAAAAATTGGCTTTATGTTGGCCTTTTATCTACTTTTTCTTTTCATTTCATTTTCTTGGATTTTTGTTTTTTATTGCAATAGTAAAAAAATAAGGAATTCACTTTTTTGGATAAACTTTTTCCACACGTACATAGCATGCATCTTTTTATAAAGATTTGTATCATTATTATTGGCTCTAACAATATTTTTGTCGGTCAAAAATATTCATTATATTACCATAGCAAAAGTGTCAACAAAGTACAACACCACTGCAACAAGAGCTTGTCACAGGTGTAAGGGTTGGCACAAGCATTGCTCTAAACAATAAGAAGCCTGAAGAGAAGCCAAGACAATTGGTGTCTTTGGTTATTGTCGACACAAAAAGAGAAAAATTACATGTTTCAGAATTACACATTAAGGAGGGGGATTGGGAGGAAATATAGGAGGTGCAACAAAGAAAGAAACACGTTCATGCATATGATAATCAATGTGTTCCATCCAAGTCTCCAGGGCGAGGAGATGGTCATTTGTGCATCGGAGCTTACGCCGGAGACCTTCCACAGAGTCCAGGGTCTCATTTTGCATATGATAGAAGTCATTGATATAAGCAACCAATTTGTTCCTGTCATCGTACCTCTGCGCCCTCAAGGTATCAATGTTGAGTTGTATGTTTTTCAACTAAGCCGCGATGGACTCCAAGGTGATTGAAGCTTCTATGTGGCCCGGGGAGTGGGATGGGGACAAGGCCATGTCCATAGCAAAGTGGGGGCTCTCATTCGACTCTAAGTTTGAGCTAGGCCCTCCATGATGCTGTCGTTTTTCCATCTGTGGGTCAGCACCCCCTTGCAGGCACACCCTCGTTGTCGAGGCATACTGCCTGACCAGAGAAACACATCGTGAAATAATGAATTGCAATACTGAATTAAAACTCCACTTAATGTACCAGAGTCATTGGATAATATGTTCCACTAAGGAGCGAGGCCTAAGTCCCGAGCACTAGCACCATAACGACGACTAGAGAGGAAGTAGGGGGCATGCCACAGGTCCTAGGGTTTGCATATCTCATCCAGCCCCAGAGGTGGCACTTGAAGTCACTCTCCCTCGCGTACTATTGCTTCAGTTACACTTCCTTGAAACACAAATAGAGTCAGACTAAGGAGAACTCTGTGTCTACTCCCATAATGCATTCCAGTCTTGAAACCATTAAGTTTGTCACACCTGATAGAGTAGTCTTCCCCTAAATCCCATGGCCATGCTTGATGCATGTGTGAATTCCCCTCCCAGCCACTTTTGATAGAGTCGTCATGTTCTGCTTCCCCAAGGCATAACGTAAGCCAAGATGTAAATGAACCACACCTCGTTCTCTCCCGACACTCTCTCCTCATCGCCCAATGCTTGTGAATGACCACCTGCATGTCCCTGTGTGGCATTAAACATTTCTCGTAGGGAGCGGGGTACAGATTTTAATGGCTTTCATTGTGTTCGTGTAGTGTGTGGAGGCCACTTTGGATCCATGACCCACCACACCACCAAGTGGCCATGATAATAATCACCCTTATCTAGGAATTATTGGCTCTAACATTAAGTACAAGATCATTGCTAATATTTTCATAATTGTGTTTCAAAGTAGCAATTGTAATTAGCAACACATTCAAATACATAATCTAATATGTTGCTTGCACATTTCTTCCCAAATATATGATTAGATAATAAAATTTATCACTATAAATTAGCTATTACATATTTATCTATTACGTTATTGATCTATTACAAAATAATTTAATAAAAATAAAAATAAAAACACACTAGTAAAACTAAAAATAATCATAATAACCATTATTACAAAATGAATTTGATATACACTATATGACACCAGCAAGTAATAAGCAATAAGATGACTAAAATAGAAATGAACCATTGTATCATAAATCACACTGTATATATTTGGGTAGTGAATTTGATTTAGCATTTTTGTTAATTAATTAGTAGTGTATAGTAAAATATAGATATCATAATTTCTTTTAGAGTTAATTTAATCATCTATGTTATTATTGCTAATATATTATCACTAATTATACACAATATTACTTAATGTGTTGTTACTAATTATGCACACTGTGAAGGTCCTTCATTCAATTCTTTTGAAATCAAACTCATTATTCTATTCCATGCACTTTACACTTAGTACCATCCTCTAAACAAAAAAAATTAGAAACATTATTTTGAGTTATTCCTTAGAAAAATAAATACAAATATAATAGAAATAAAGCATAAAACAACTAATTTGAAAATTTCAATTTCTCAACCTTTTACTGCCTCTCATTTTCTGTACAAAACAATACACGAAAAAACTACATAACTACCTACTTTATTTCTGGTTTCCCATTTCTTTTTAAAACAATAATGGAAAAAAATACATTATCATGATTGTTGTTCTGGCTTATCTTTCAATTTCTATGCAAAAGAGATAAGAGGGAAAAATATTTTATCAAGACTGTTGGCCTTTTATGAGTAATAATTTGTTGGTTTTTCTTTATACTCATATTATTGCACCCGTGTATTTGCTATAAAAATGCACTGATGAAGATCACAATATTAATACAATCCGACTCTAAAATTTTACAATAATATCATAACAACTAAATTGTATCATTAAAATTCTATTCTATCTATATAGTGTTACTTTCCCATTTAATAATATTCATTTCCTAAGAATACTCTTACACAGTTATATCATTTCTTATAAATAACTAAAAGTTATAAACCAAAATTTAAAACATATTTTTTAATAAGTTGGTTTATTCATAAATTTCATAATAATGATCTTACACAGTTATATCATTTCTTAAAAATAACTAAAATTTATACACCAAAATTTAAAACATATTTTTTAATAAGTTGGTTTATTCATAAATTTTCAAAATGGATAATGCCTTATAAAATTGAAACAATTTTTTAAAAGTTGAATCAAACACTTCCAAAACAAATATATTTAATGTGTTACTTCATCTATGTTTTAATCTATTTACTATAATACTTAACTACTAATTTAAATATATATTTTTAATTATTTACTATAAATTTCTGCTAGAAATGTTTTGAATGAAATGGTAATCATTTCATTTCATTTAACCAAAATTGAATAATAAAAAAATCCATTTAAAAATAATAATTAAAAAAAATAATTTTGTATTAAATAACATTTTATTAATTAATTATATTGGTATTAAATAAATAGATAAGTATAATATTGAAATGTATCTTTTATCATTTAATATATATTTTTTAAATATTAATATTGTGGACTATAAGGGAGAGTTGATGGAGCGGGGTCAAGGCGGCTAATCCTAGCTGCCTCGACCTTGGTTTGTGCCTCTTCTATCCTTTTCGTCGTGTATCTTGTTTCCTTGCAGGTGTTGCAACCAGTTCATCAAGCCATTTTGCAATGTGTCGGGTGTGGTTTTGTGGTGGTTCTTGCTTAGATTTTTCTTTCCTTGGTCCTCTAAAGAAAAGTTGAGGGGGTGGTGGATTAGGTGGCCACTTTGGTTGCATAGTTCTCTACTTCATGCCATTTTTTGCCGGCATTTTTGTCATTGCCATTTGCATTAGACTATCAACGACGGGTTATGGCTCATGGATGGTTTTCTTCATAGATGAAGTGGTTTGTTTCACTAATGTCTTCTCTTCAATTCATGTTCTCCATTAGTGTTGTGTCTCAGTCTCTTCTCACCTCTTTCATATTTATCTAGTGGTCGATTTCTCTGTACGCTGCAGGATTTTAGCTATGGATTTTGCTGGGTGTAGCAACTCATTTTTCGTTGAGGCTTGGTTTTGGGTCTCCCTTTTTAGTCTACAAGGTGACTTGTACCCTGTTTATTTTTTTTGTTTTGTTTTCCATTGTGGGTTTATGCCCTATTGTTTTTTGGTGGGGTTTCTTACTCAATTTTCAAACTCTTTGTTCTACAGTGCATCGTATTGTTTTTTTTGTGCCATTTTCTTCTCCCTTTTGGGATTTTTAAGGGCCTGTGTGCCCTGGCATTTACTTGGTCAGGCCTACAGGACCATTTTATTTTAATTCTCTCTACTATGAGGTTTTGGGCTTTTGACCCTAGAGTTTCATACCCTGAACCATTTTAGTCTGATGTTTTCTCCTCATTTTTGGCTAGTTTTTGCTTGGATTGCATGCACACTCAATGTGTCTATAGAATGTAATTTTTATTCCATGTTATCATAATAACAAATATGGTTTTTTTTCTCTGGATATAGATATAGATATTAGATATGAATATAGATATAGATATTAAATTTAGAAATTTTTTATTTTAAAAATTAGGACATTGATGATGGATACTCTATGATGGTCTAAAAAGGCTGTAGCTGAAACTATTTATGACTAGTGATTTAATGAGCATCACCAAAATGGTTTCAACAATAATCATTCTTATCCAATAGGACATTAACACTTTTAGTGATGGAATTAGTGATAATTCTTTTAATATCATCATTGGTCCTTGTTTTGGAAACTATATCGGCCATGATATTAAAATGACCATTCTCAAATAATTATTTGTGATGGGCTAAAAATGATTGGTTGTAAAAATATTTAGCAACATGTTGTGATGGTTATTAGATTATTTGAATAAAAAGCAACACATAGGGACTGTCATTGTTTCTTTTGAGGTAGATTGTCATTGAGTGACTACTATGAACATTTGTATAAACATGAGTAGTGAAAAGGTTAGATAGAATCTAGGGTAGGTGTGGGGGGGCGGGGGAACACATATATACTTTCATGTTTTAGGAGGTTCAAGGTTGGGTTCAGAATTGTTAGGTATTAGGGTGTCAATGTTTTAGGTGCTAAGTGGGTTTAAGGTTATGTTTTACAAGTTATTATGTATCTAATCTCACAACATCTCAAGGTTTGTTTTGTTAGGAACCATCATGTTTAGAGTGATCATAGTGGTTATGTGTAAAAGTGTCTTACACAATTTTTTGCATTAGGTATTATTGTGTGTTTACTATCATAGTGGTTAGGGGTCAAGGGGTGTTAAGCTTGGTCAAGATTTAATTGGCTAGACGATTATTAATTAGCGGGTTATAAGGCTAGTGGTTAATTTGATAAGCATTAGAGGGTTTCGGGTTAATGGGTCAATGACTAAATAGGGGTTAGGGTAAATGTTAGTGGATTTTGAATTAAGGTGGTAGGGGTTTGTGGATTACTAGGATATTGGTTAGGGTTTAGTATATCAAAGCATTGTCCAAAGGACAAAGTAGAAGGCTCTATCAACTTCTCCAAATTGTTTGATTAACAAAAAAAGGTGTAGCTTCCTTCTGAGAGATCTTGTCACTTTCTTATGAGTCATTTCTTAACAATTACTATCACAATTTGAAACAATTGTATCAAATGAGACATTAAAAAAAATCATATATAATTATAACATCCCCCTATTCTACTCCCACTTATTGGAATGGTAAACGTGACTGTAACACCAATGTGGAGAATCACGATTGGTCAAACCTCTAATTTAAACACCTACAATTTATTATTTAAAATTAATTAATTAAACAACTAAAGAAGAGGCAACCTTATAAATCCTTGTTCTAAGGGAACCTTACCTACTTGCATGCTTTGAAAGCCTTAACTCAATCAAATTTAATGTCTAAAGCTACTTGTTTGTTGGCCAGTTTGAAAACCTATACCCATTTTAATTAAATGCTCACGTTTCTTGCAGCCAAGAGAAGCCATCACTACCAAATTTTAATGTCATGTGATTGGGGTTGAACTAGAGTTAGTAGAGTTTACCAACATTCATTAAGAGATGGGACTAGAGTGGTGGGAGGGTGGGCGGTGCCCATTCCCCTTTCCCCCTCGCATATCAAGGAGAAATCGCTGGAAAGCCAAACAAATACTCTCTTATAACACACTAGGATGCAAAAGTGTGTGTGTACACACACACACACACACAAACATTAGAGGGGCAAGGGCTTTCTTGCTCGCATTGGCACTCTCAAGGACACTCTCTGGTTCATGCTTACTTACCCTCATTTCATTTTGACCTTCAAGGTGGGATGATTCAATTCGATTCCCTTGATTATGTTTGAGATTGTTGAATTGTCTTCTAAGTCTGTGTTCTAGTGTGAATAACCGAGATTGGATTAAACTAATAGATGTTTGTAGTTAGATTGATGAACCACTTAGTACTTGCAATGCGCTTGCTAATTGGCTAATGAAACGCCCTCATAGTGGAATCAACCCCTAGGTTAAACCATTGGGTTCTTGTAGTTATACTAACAAACAACTTAGTGCCTACTAAGTGCTTGCTAATTGGCTAATGAACCACCCTCATTGTGGAATTAATCCGTGGAACTGAGAATTATACTACCTTTTATATTCATTGTTTTATGATTTATAAGTTATTGGTATGTGAGGATGATGTTGACTATGTCCACTTCACCCACAATATCAGTGACCCAAGATGATTTATTCTGTGAATAAAGACTATGGGTTAGTTCTCATGATATATTGGTTAAAGCACTTCCATAACATTCTACATGCCATCCCCAAATTTATAGCCCTTAATACCTAATATCAAATCATATAGTCAAGGCTAAAACCTTGACTTAACCCAAAAGGAACATAGCTTATCGACACTGACTTTGAACACTTTCACGTTATAACCCAAATATTTTTAACGCTTGTGCTTATCTCATCTCTCATTGCATGTGATTGAGGTGATGACCAAAGAAATTTTATCGGTTTAACTCGATGTTGAGGAACAAAATAACAAATACTATGGAATAGTTTGTCTAACGAACTTGTCAATTGATGGGACCACCCATTACTTGTTGCCAGTATTAAAACTTTTACATTTACCCAATGGTGGTAGAAGTAGACTCGTGGCTAGTCCATCTACTAGACTCGTCAATTAACTCGACTATGCACCGCTCATCAATAGTAATCAAGTTTTGGAATTTTTTATGGTAGTAGTGGTAGCGTGTCTTCCAAGATTAAATCAATCATAGATAAAAAAACATTGTTCTTGATTCATAATTTTGACACATCGACATTGTCCACATTTGCACCCTGTTAAGTCGTTATGAATCTATCATGTAAAGGTGAAATCAACTCCATTAAAATAAAAATGCGAACCCTTCTATAAGATTCCTAGAACCTGCACTTAATTTACAAAATGCATATTTAACAAAAGGTGTAACATGATCTGAAGCCTTAAATTTCATATCATTCATTCTTTCAAAAGAAAACTACAAATGAATCAATGAAAAATTCCATAACAAAATCCATATCCGACTTTGTTGGGCATTGATTGGGATTTTGACAATTATATAGTCATTGATTTAAAGTAGGAGACTATGACTTTTGAGGTGGATGATATGAGTGTTATAATGCCTCTTGACCATATCAAGGTTCGAGGTCTACTAAGCGTGTGGATGATGTTAAATCCTCTAGTTTAGTAGACCAATTGTATCAATTGACTATTGGAAAGCAAGAATATTAAATTAACCCCATGACATATGGATCTATTAGTTGGCGAACTATCCAAAGTACTAAAGTCGGCTCTAAGGCTGCAATGGAAGACTATCAACAGGGTTCCCATCAACTCCACTCCCGACATTATGCTACTGTTATAAGTATTCACCAGATTGGTGCTGAGGTATAAGAGTATCCTATTTTTAATGGTACTATTTCTGTTGTACATTTTATTAAAGAAAACGATTCTTGTATATAATAATGTCATAAGATCCCTATAATGAGTGTTTCTTTGCAAGATACTCCCACAAGGTGGGGGGAAATACTCTGAGGTTAGTAGCAAGAATGGAGCATTGTTAAGGTTGTTTTGTTATATCGGTTCCCTCTATAGAATGAGATGTTTAGCAATATTCCTATATATAATGGTCGTATTTCACCACAGGACCATGTTGTGCATTTTTCTTCTATATGGAGGGTTAATTGGTTAGCAGTTGAGATGTGGCCTCATCTATTTATTCATTCTTTGGGAAATATTCCACGAGCATGATTTTTACAAGAGGAGCTAAAATGCCAGACAATAGATTGGGATGTGCTAAAAGCTCATTTTTGTAAATATTTCTCTTTTTATACTATTGATGAGTATATAACATAGGTTCTTAAAGTTATTAGAGGTGTATTGTTTTTGGGAGAGGATGCACTAGTATAATGAAGTAGGTATGGATAATTTGCACACCAATATGATTTAGAATTTCATGAAGTCGTTGTTTGTGGTAAAGTCAACAAAGATCCAAATGAAGATTTATAAGAGTTAAGGCACCTAACTTTCAAAGAGTCTTAAGGAGAATGGAAAATTAAGTAGGACCCTATATAGGATGCCCCACCCCTACAATCACTTAAATTGAAGAAGATGAATATTGGAACCGAAGAGAAACCCAAGCTTGCCTCTATTGGGGACTACTGGGATGAATGGACCACATAGGAAATCTTTGACCTGCTCAAAGAATATGAATACCTCTTCTCTTGTTCTATCTTAGAGTTGAAGGGAATTAAAGGTGTTATGGGAGAAATGAAAATCGCACTAAATCCAAATGTGAAGCCTATTAAGCATTGGCCCTATAGATTTAATCCACGAGTAAAGGAGAAGTTCAAGAAGGATATTGATAAGATGTTAGTTTCTGGTCTCATATTCCCTGTAGTTGAAGATAATTGGATAAGCCCCATTTTCATTTAGGATAAGAAGGATTCAGACGAAATATGGGTGTGTGTTGATTATCTAATTCTCAATAATGAATGTTTGCATGATTGATTTTCCACACCGTTCAATGATGAAGTCTTAGATAATGTTGGGGAATGAAGCATATTCCTTTACTAATGTATTCTCAGGTTATCATCAAGTACGTATTATTGATGAGGACAAGAAGAAGACCACATTCACCACTGAATGGGGGTCATATGCATACAATGTTATGCCTTTCGGGTTGAAGGACCATCTAGTTGTTTTCTCTCGCATTGTCATTGCTGCTTTCTGTGAGTATATACATAAGTTCTTGGAAGTTTACATGGATGATTGGATTGTTTACAGTTTACTCTATAATCACTCGAGTTTGTTAAGGGTTATGTTTCATAGGTGTAGGGAACTTCATATATCCTTGAACCTGAAAAAAATGCATTTTTTTGTACCTTTTGGAACTCTATTGGGGCATATTGGTTGCAAAGAGGGAGTTTGTTTGGATCCTACTAAAGTCACAATGATATTGAATATGATGCCACTTGGATTTTGTGTGGATCCTTCTAAATTCACGGTGATATTGAAGACGACGCCACTCACTTTGGCTTATCATTTGCATTCCACTCTAGGACACACTGGCTACTATCGAAGATTCATTCAGAATTATGCTTCCATTACGGCCCCTCTAGAGAAGCTCCTCAAGAAATATGAGTGTTTTGTGTGGTCTGTGGAATGTAATAGTGCATTTGATGTATTAAAAGAGAAGCTTGCAAGTGCACCAATTTTATTATATCCTAACTGGACCAAGCAGTTATATGTCCATGTTGATTCCTCTGGGATCAATTTAGGCACTATTTTGATGCAACTGGGTGAAGGCAACTTATATCACCCTATTTATTTCACAAGCATAAAAATTTCTAATTTGGAGAAGAACTATTCCACCACAAAACAAGAAGCCTTAGCAATGGCATAATCTCTTCAGAAGTTTTGCCATTATTTGTTAGGAGGCCCATTCAATTTTTTATAGATCACTCAGCATTGAAGTACTTAGTTAATAAGCTCATGCTTGAAGCAAGAATTTGTCGGTGGTTGCTGTTGTTTCAAGAGTTCACATTCAAAGTCATTATCAAGCCAGGAAGGTCAAATCTGGGGCTAGATCATCTATCAAAACTAGAGTCAGGAGAGTCAAAAGGTTGCTTGATGATGTGTTTCCGGATGCTCATTTGTTCCACATTGAAGTTGTCCCTGACTATTTCGAAGAGATTGCTACCTTTCTTGATATAGGTCAATGCCCATCTGATTACACTATAGTGCAGAAGAAGTATTTAGTTGTTCAAGTAGAAGACTATCAATTTATTTTAGGATAGTTATATAATATGGGCCTTGATCAGATTCTACATTGTTGTGTCCTTAATCATGAACGTGAATGAATATCATGGGAATGCCATGCTGGAATCACTAGGGGACACTTTGGAAGTAAGGCTACTTCTTGGAAGGTCTTATAAACTAGTCTTTGGTGGCCAACTCTTTTCAAGGATGTGAAGGAGTATGCCAAAATTTGTGATGTTTGTCAATGGGTTAGTCGACCATCACAGTGTGATGAAATGCCCCTATATCTAGTACAAGAACTTGCTGCATTTCAAAAGTGGGTTGTTTATTTTGCTGGACCTATTAATCCTCCTGCTCGTGATTATCATGCCCAATATATTATTACGACAACAAACTATCTCACCCATTGGGCAGAATTTGCTCCAGTTAAATATTGTACCACAGATATGGCTGCTAGATTTATTTTTGATAATATCATTACTAGGTTTGGTTGTCCTTGCAACCTAACGAGTGATCAGGGTTCTCACTTTATTAATCAAACAATTCAGACTTTGTTGCAAAATTTCCTGATTCAACATCAAAAAATCACCCCGTATCATTTGCAAGCGAATGGAACTATTGAAGCATTTAAAAAATTCTAGAGAAGGGACTCACTAAGGTTTGTTATGCAAATCACGATGATTGGGATGAATAGGTTCCCACTACCTTATGGGCCTACATGACTACTGTTAAGAAAATGAATAGGAATACCCTGTTCGAACTAGTTTATGGAAGAGAAGTTGTTGTTCCTGCAAAGTTTATTGTTGTGAATATCTTCATTTCTTACACAACTAAAATGTCAGAGGATGAACCTCTTCCTGATCAAGCCAATGAGTTGTTGCAACTAGATGAATCCCAATTCCTTACATATTTCCATCAGATAATTGTAAAGGAGCAACAAAAATATTGGCATGATCACCACACTAAGAAGAATTCCTTCTCTGTAGGTGACCAAGTCTTACTCTACGATAGAAAATACCATAAACATCCTAGTAATCTCTAAACGCATTGGCTTGGTCTTTTCCATGTTGCAGATATTAAATATTTTTGTGTTTTCCATCTTGCTTAGCTTGATGGTACTTTGTTTTCTAGATGGGTGAATGACGCTTGCATGAAACCCTATTTTTTTGTTACAAATTCCAATTAAAGTGATATCTCATCACGAGAGCCATAGGTAGGAGTTAGGATAATATTGTCATTAATAGTCTTTCGTATTTCTGGTAGTTTGTAGCTTTTGTATTTTTTGCAAGATTCTTCCACCTTTTTAGCTGCGACGTAGAGAAACCAATTGTGGTTCGGGAGATTTTTTCGTATCTTGTTTTGTCATAGTCATTATTACTTGTCCTGTCTACCAGTGGTTCTAATCATGCTAGTGTTAGTTATCAAATTCGTATTTCAATTCCTGATAGTATTTTATTTTGCCGTTAGATTTTATTTTACATCACCACATCCCTCAGTACGTGTCCATATTTCTTGTCACTAATTCTAAATTTAAGTCACATTTCCCATGCCTAACGGCTAAGTCTATGTCAATTGGTATATATCTTCCCCCTTCTTGTCTTCGTCTTCATATTTTCCCATCGTGCGTTCTCGGTTTCCACTCCGACTATGCTATCATCCTCCCTTGAACCTTCTTTGTCTACTCATCCTCTTATCCAATTTGTGTACACCCGCCTCCTTGTGAATATGGTTCACTTAGTTAAACCTGCTCTCATTCTCTACCCCATTGACTCTCGCATCCACTGTCAAGGTGATTTGTTGGGAAAGTATGATAAAGCTCATCTTGTGGATAGAGAACTATCTGATTCTACAATGTTCCCTGCCCTCTAGACTGATATTTTCATGGAGCATAATACCTGTCCCAATGCCCGATCCACCATGAAAGTCAGAAATGCTTTCCGTAAATTGAAACAGCCCACACTTCTCCTTCTATGGGACTTACTTTTATTTGGCACCATTGGTGAGGTAATGCGTTGTACAAATTTTTTCCCAGCCAGCTTCATGGGGGTTCCCTTTGGTTGGATCGCAAATACCCCGCCCATGCAATTGATACTTCATAATATTACTAGACTCTCTACATATGATGCAGATGTTAAATCAGCTTTTCAAAAAATAACCAAGCATGGAAAGAGAATGAATGAGAACAATTTGTATAAGAAGTATGGTGTTGCTTGGAAAGGTCGATGACCAGTTCTAGATATGGTCAGCAACATGTTGATCCACATTGCTGCTACAACCATTGCCACCAAGCTCACGCGCCACTACACTAGAGGGGAATGTACATTGGATGCCATTTTTGTTATTGAAGATTTCATTCGTGCCGACCAACTAAATTGGTCAAGTTATCTTCTCCAAGAGTTATTTGAGGTTGCTAATGATATGTATGCTCGGTCCACTTATTTTGTTTTTCACTACATGATTATTTCGCTTCCCTTGTCCAAGTGGTGTGCTCCATATGGTTGTGACCTTGCTACAATTGTTGAAGAAGACCCCTAGGCCTATACGTATCCATCATGGTGAAGTACTGAAGACACTGTAAACAAATATTTTAATGACCTCACTTTTGGTCATTGGTACAATAAGATGGTTGTTATTGTTGTTGTGATGAATGTTATTTTCCAAGTGTCGATTCCTTTATTGCACCAATATTTTTCTTTGATTTGGTTTGGCATCTCTCATCTTTCCTGCTATCTTCGGTCAATGCACGTTTCCTCATATACATTCTCTATGCACCTCTTGTTGTTTTATATCAGCAAAAATGATTTCCACAAGAGTTGGTAGTTGCCCAGGGGTTATTGCATGCACTAATATGGCCAAATTGTTTATAACCTGGATGCAATGAAGCCCGCTAAAGAAACCCCTTCAACTTCTCACAAGCATTATGAAGATGCACTTGTGGACCTCCAGCCCATTTTGAAGAAAGCTAAGGAATGTGTGAGCTCATCTTATGCCACTTGGTCTAAGTTCAGTTCATATGTGTAATAGACACTTTAGGTACATTAGCTTACCCCTATTTCCACCACACCACCTGCTATTGGATCTACTATTATGTCTGCTACTATTTTTACTCCTTTTCACCTCGTTAAGCTCATAGCACTCCCTCTACCTTTACTTTCATCGACCTTGATTCTGAACCGATAGTCATAGATTTTGTAGTGCATGTTCAAGAATAATTACCTCCATCCCTACATACAACCTTTGAAGGGATGCCTCATTCATTTGCCACATCTTTATATGACAACCCTGACTCACCTATCACCCTTGATGACCTTGCTAAGATGGAAACTGACTCTATCATTCTTGTTTACGCTCATATGCCTACTACTATTATTTCCCCACCATTAATAATTCCATCTCATCCATCTTCGTCTATTGTTCCACCCATTTCAGCAAAACAAGTTGCCAACTTCATGAAGGACCCAGAACAATGCCATCTAGTAATTTCCTTTGCCGCCCAACAGCATGACCTCATCACTTTCATTCCAGCATCTATTTTTCATCGCATTAAATAGAATCAAATTAGGGGCGCTACTTAGCGTGAAATTTCACCACAAGATCAATCAGAGAGGGTGGTTGCTAGTAGACACCCACTGCAATCTATACTTCTAATGACCGACATAGTTTTGGTCGACACTCTCAGTACTTGGTCTTTCCATTAGCTCATTCAGTTCATTCATGCCTCTATTTATCAATTGGAGCATCATTTGGTTCAAATCGAGACTAGGTGTACTGATCTTCAGGTCACCTGTGAAGAACAACAACATCAATTGACCACCACCTCAGCAATATAAACGTAGTTATGTTTTAAAAAGGAGGGATTAGAGCCCCAGGTTAGTGTGGTTCATTCTCAATTGCAATCTTTGTGGACCCTTGCTCCATATGCTATCAAGCAGCCTGAATATTTTTCCACCTATGCCCATGTCGAATGTTGTAATATGGTTGAAGTGGCATGTCAACAACCACTATCTAAGCATGTAAAGCTCCAGGAAACCATGGCCAAAATGAAGCAATATTCCTCTGATGCTTCCGTCATCTATTGCATTGAGCTTAGTGATCAATTATAGACTACCACTTCTCTTCAAGCTGCCCTACTCTAGGTCATGTGAATCCAAACATCTGTTTCGCCATATTTCCAATGCCAATCGTGTCAACGCAACAAAGCATGTAGCCATTGATCCTTTGCATGAGAATGCTCATAATCTATACCAACAAATCTTAGTGACTACTGATCTAGAATCCAAGTAGTAGCTCCTCGACCAAGACAATGTTCGAGATGCCCAAATTAGACAACTAGGGAATGCAGTCCAAGTCACCAAGTGGGTCCTCCACAACCTTCAACCAGAAGCTCAAAAATAATTACATGACCTTGAGCACATTGTCTACTGTTTATGATCAACATATTTAAGAATTGGTTGAGTCTCAACCAAGTGACCTCAATGAGAAGACCATTACCGAGTTCTTAGCCAAAGTTTCCACACTTATGGACTCATGGCACTCATCTATTTCTACATTCACCAGTTTCAAGGATTTTTCTCTTCAGACTATTACATAGTTGGGTCCTTCATTCGAAAGTACTGCAATTGAAGCTAGTGGAAGCCATCCCGCAACAGATTCAAAAGCAACAACAACAATACATTGGATCGAGGGCAAGTCAATATCATTTGGTCAGGGCATGTTGGGTCCTTATTTTTTGAAGGATAATAGTTGTGAAGGAGATTTTGGATGAGACTGCTAGAAACAGAGCATTGGAAAACTAAAATGGCAGTGATATGACTTGGAACTCATGCAGCGGAAAACAAGGGAGTGTGTTGAAGAGCTAAGATCTGACTTTGATATTTTGATATAGTAAAAAAATGAAAACCAGAATGATGGACCTAAACATTGAAAACCATGGATCAAGTGAGCGAGGTATCAGAGCAAGCGAGCCTGGTTATAAAAGAAAACATAAGGTAGTGAGAAATCAGTTTAGACAGTGCTACAAATTTTAGATCGAGCCTAAGGATTAGATAGAGTTGAGCGTCCAGAGTTGTTTCGCTCCAAGATCTAGATTTGTAATGTTTTGGTTATATATTTCTTGTAGATTTTGATACTGTGTGCAAGTCTGTAACTACCGCATGTTGTTTTTAATGAAACTAATCTCTGATGGTGATTAATATAAGAAAGACATGATGTCTAACATCTGTCTGTGTAATTTATGGACCCCTTTAAAATTTTATGCTTATGTTAAATTTCCTATTGAATGGAAATTGTGAATGGTTAAGAATGAATGTTGTTATAGTTGCACAATTAGTATAATAGGAAGATCCAAATACCCTTTATATTTCCATTGTTCTGACTCACCACGGGTGACACTCTTCTTCCTTTTTGAAGGAGTGAATATGTCGGCGAAGCGCTAAACTACGTAGGCCTTTTGTTGGCACCCTCAGTCAAACCCTAGGTCAGTTTTAAAGTAATTTTTCTTGCCAATAACTCCCAAGATCCTTATAATCCTAATCCTAGCCAAAATCTTGGCTCCCAAAAATCTCGTTACATGAGTTATGAGGCTCTATTTATAACAATGGGGTGACTCTTCAACTTCCCTTTGTGACCTTCGGACTACCCTCATGACTCTTCCAATTCTTTACAAAATGATACATTACATTACATGATGACTCTTCATATTCCAATATTGGCACTTGGAATTTCACTTACAACACAATTACAAATAATATTACATTTTACACTTGTACCAATATGAGACAAAATAGGGTAGAGACAAATTGACAACTTAACAAGACACAACACTATAATGCTTGAGTTTGGGAGAAATCTAGCTCAACAATCTCCATTTGTTGCTTCTCAGTCACATACCGGTGTCAAGCTTGATGGTATGTGATGATGTCCCCAAATTGTGTGATGGTGTCTAGCTAGAAGAGGACTCTAGACTCCATGGCATCTAGGTACAATGTCTTGGAACCTGTTTCAATTTTTTTTTTTATTTTTTTTATTTTTTTTTATTTTATTTTATTTTTTTTTTTCTGAAGCATGAGCAACATTGTTTTGACTTGGACATGACCATTGATGTAATTCTGCATGTTTTGTTTTTTCAGCTCCAAGTCTACCCTGGTGGCATTCTATCTCAGCTGTTCCGTGTACTCTTTGATCTCCTACCAGACTTGGTTCTTGGGTTTGGCTTTGGTGAGTGAACCGATTGATGGGATATTGTGTGTTCTCACCAGGACATCCAAACTACTAAACAACCATAAATATGAAGCCTGAATGCTACCAATTAATGAGGAAAATTGGTTGATGTTCTAAATCAACATCTATACTTTTTCTTTCTCCAGCTCTACCTGTGGCTTCATTTTCTTCACTAAGTTAAGTGTTGCCCCTTTGTATCACATTTTCCACTCTTGCACATAGGCAATGGCAACTTGTACGTTATTGAGGATTTTAACAAACTCCTTGCTCTATTGTTGTAAGCCATGCAAAAGGAAATTGGTTTATGTATGGTGCCAAAACACTCATAGAGCTTCAACATGGTTTATCCATGTGTTTATAATTTATCAAGTATCATTGCTCTCATCTCATCCAAGTAAACTTGTGCGAAAACTGCATTCTACACTGTTGCGTGGAATTTTTCTTCCTCTTGCTTGGAAGCTTGCAAGTTTTGTGCCAATTTCTCATCCTCGACCATCAAATACTAAATGTTTGATATTTTTTCTCTTGCATAGGCCAAATTGGCTTCAACAATGGAATTTGGATGCTTCCTGGTGTTTGACACTATCACCCTTTCTCTAACGAATGCAAGTGATATGTGATCATCCAGAAAGTTGTTTCTTCGTGCTTGTACAATCCTCCTTTGGAACTCACCGAATGGTAGATTGTACACATCCATTACTAGATCATCATCCTATTGACACGACAAATTTTCGTGGTGCCAACAAAGGGAACCAACCCGATCGCAGACCCCAATTAGATCCGCTTTCGTTTGGAGTGGCTAGTTCCAATGGGTTTTAAAGGATCTCATAAACTGTTATAGGTGTTCAAAGATTACTTCTCGGAGGAAGACTTCAATTAAATCAACAAAATAAATAGCTAACCTATATGTGTCAAGTCCTATCTACACTGATTCTACCTACTTATGCTAGTTCTAACTATTCTAATCTACCCTGTAGGAGAATAATAAAAGAGATTAAACATCATATATAGATTCCAAGTCCAAGTAAATCAATTACTGAGTTCACGGACGAAGAAGGTTGTATTTAAGCTTAAGTGCAATCTAATTATTCATACAAGAATACACATACCTGTTTCTACAAATAGAACTTGCAACTGATGTTTAATATAGCTTCGAATCGGAGACTGATCATGAGTTAACCATGATAACGAATTATATTCAAATAACCAAGACTATTCATAAGTTGTCTATTATCACTATGCACAAAAACAAAACATATATATCCTCATGCCAGTCACAACACCCTGATTCCAAACATAAAAGAAAAAGGAAAATGAATCTAAGAAAAAGGCTTCTTCTTGACCGAAACAGTCTTCTTTATTAGCATAATAAATCAACCCCTCTTCTGCCAAAAAAATGTCCATTACCCATACCCAAAGGTAATACTTGTGCAGCAAGACAAATGACCCTTGGTCTTCCATGACTTTCCACCTTCCTGTTTTTTTCAATATACAAATTAAAATATACAAACATAGAACGGTCAATGAAACCGTTGACACGTCGAGGCCACATTTGCTGGAGAATTTTATTTCCTAGAGGAAATCAATGGATGCCGACGGAAAGAAGAATGACTGTAAGCGATCTCTTCACACCTGTATCAACTGAATGCTATTCCCTATTGTTTCCTAAAGGAAAATGAAGACACTGCGCTCATCATCGAACATCTGGCATGATTTAAGGCGTATCTAGAGGTAACAACAGCTTGATGGATCTGCGCTGCTAGGAGTACCTCCACTTAACATAGAGTATGCCTCCATTATGCACTGTGACTACATTTTTCAAATCAGCCGAGCATTCAAGCTAGTGATCGACAATGACTTTGTACTCATTCAGAGTTTCTTCGATGTGTTCATACGTTTCTTCGACAAATTGCGAGGTGGAGTGCTGTGCGGTTGTTTCCATCCATTGAGCCTTATCAAACTTTCATAGATCTAGCAGACGAAGGTGTTTTTCTAGGATCCACAATACACATAGTTTGTTGCGTAGCTCCCTACTGTGTATGCCTTCCCTCTTACTTGTCATAAATTCCTCTATTTTGGCTAGGTCTCACTTGTATATTTTCCCTCATAGCCATTCTTGATGCTTATGCATCAGCTCGTCGACCTCACTTTTCTTCTCTTGGTCCTCGCCTGCAGAAATAATTAATATTAGCTATGATTATGAGAGATATGATAGAAATGCCCAAAAACAAACCTTGCCTTCATTAAAATTTTCATAAAGAGATAGACTCTGTAACTAGGACATCTATGAGTCCTTCGGGCTCTAAGTCTCAAGAGGGCGTGGTGATCTTTATCTGGTCACGGCACAATGATGGCTCTAAACTTGCTAGGCGATGGGGAACTGATTATTAAAGCAAAACAGATAGCCATGCGATGAAATGGTTAAGGTCTTTCGGCATGGTGGGGATGCATCTCTTTCGAATTTTGTTTTCACTTATTCATGTTCAGTACTATGAACTGAGAGCCCTCAAGGAATTTCCCTGAAATCTAGAGTTTAGGCATCAGGGGAGGCATGAGGGGAAGTGATCACATGACGATATCAGACTCCTATTATCCTAGGTGAGGTTTCAACACCAAACATGATTCAACCATCAGGAACCTTTAGGTTGATTCCATGAATTATAGTATCAAGCATTTCGTGACACTCTTCAGGCACGCGCAGTCACAGTTTCCATTTTAATCTCAAAACACATTGCAACCATAATTATTAAACCATTGAACCATTCAGCTTTGAAGACATAATTCCATCTGACAACTCTAGTTATCATTTGGAGAAATGAAAGATCAAACTTATTAGGGGACCCATTCAAATTTTCCCCCAGAGCAGGTTTTATAGGGTGGTGGTTGTGGCCGCAACAAACTCTAAAAGTGTTGTTCCCTTTAGGGAACAACAGCTATTCCCTGGAGGGAACAACAAAAACATTCCAAAAAGGTGTTGTTCCTAGAGGGAACAACAACAAATCTCCAAAAAGGTTGTGGCCACAACAAAATGGAAAATCGTTGGGCGAACCAATTATCTCTGCTACCAAATAAAATTTGATCCGTAGAACATCAGGGTGTAAAGATAAAATCAAAATGCAAACTATATAGATGGACATGCATGGGTTCCACTTAAGCATTAATTGCTTAAGGTGGGATAAAGACAAATAGCTTCTACTTACTGATAGGGTTTTGAAAGGCATTCTCTAATGGTCGTATCATGGGATTTATTGACCCTCCTTTACATGTTTTCTGCTTTCAAAATCCTTTCCGGGCCATCACCAATTTTTCAATACCTATTTAGGTGTGTACCTCAGCTCTTTATTGCACATCAAGCTTGATGGATATATGTAGATATGTCTATCTACACATTATGTAAAAACATTAGTGCTATACTTTCGTATGATCGAATGTGGCGCAGTCATGGATCATGCCATATTTTTAAATCGCTTAAGTGATGTTGGGCTTGTTGTGTCAACCGGTACTCTGAGTCGAGAAACAGCCCCTACTCCACCAACTTCCCAAACAACCTGTCCTTCTAGATTGGCACAAGGACTCGACATTCCATTTTATTTTTTCTTTTTTAAATAAGTCCTTCCAGGTTCAGGCATAAGGACTAGAGCACAATTGAATTTGTCACAGGATATATGACAGTGAGCTTAGCCCATGGAAGGAGGTTTACTTGTATATGACAGATATTGGAAATTTTGGTGTCGTGGGCAGAACCAATGGAGAATAACTTCAAACCTTATAGGCAAGTATAGGCTAGGTCTGGGTGGGATTTTAAAAATGTAGCGTTCCGACATGCTAATCCAACCGTGATTATGCATTTTTTCATTTTATAAAGATGTCCCTACATGCTTCGGGTGTCCAGGTTATCAACAGAGCCTACCTAGTTCCCAATAGATACCATTGAGTGGCTTCGAATCGAATTTTACTGCTTATTTTCCAATTCTCACAGGCTCATCGAAGGTTCGCTTGATTTGCAAGGTAATAATGAAGTTGGGATTTGCAGACTCACCAGTAGGTTAATGAGGGAAGCAAAAGGCTGAAGGTAGCGAATGAGGGAAATCGAAAGAGAGTTATAAAAGGTGAAAACGAGACTAAAAGACTGAAATTCAAAATAGAAGGAAGATAAACTTTGTGCAAGACAAGAACAGACATGATGAAAATATAACTAAGCTAACAGGAAAATAAAATGAATCGTAACCTACTCAGGAGGTAACCACCATGTGGTGGCTAGTAGAAGTATCTCTTAAGATGTTGGCCATTAACAGGGAGTTTTTTGGTTTCTCCCTGTAAAGTTTTAATCTGTAGGTTCCCTGACCAATTTTTTCCTCAACTTGGAACGGGTCCAGCCATAAATGTTGGAATTTCGTGTGCTTACCCTTCGGCTCACTCAGCTTGTCCCATTTCAAGACTAGCTCTCCGACTTGATAATCTTTATTTCCTCCCTGATGGCGGTCAAACCATCTCTTCACAATCATTTGGTGATTCCTGAACTTGTTTCTGGCATTTTATCTTAATTCCTCCAACCTCACTAGTTGGTTGATTCTTTTTTGAAGTAAGGTTGAAGGGGTCCCTCTCAAGGCTTGGGAGAGCTATAAAGAGGGAAGGGTAACATTGAGATGTAAAATCGCTTCTTGTCCATAGATGAGGAAGTATGGGGAATTCCCTAATTCTACTTTTGGGGTGACTCTATCGTCCCAAAGGGTGTTTGTAAGAGCGTTGTGCCAATTCCTCTAGTTGTTGGCAACAGATTTACGGATTATGCGGATGAGGTTTTTGTTTGAGGACTCTGCAACTCCATTTCCCTGGGGATAATAGTTTGATGCATACCTTATGCGAATTTATTTATCAATAGCAAATTCAGTCAATTTTAGTGATGAAAAATAAGAACCATTATCAAATATGAGAGCGTCAGGGATGCCAAACTTGTTGATAATAAATTTCTTAATAAAAGATATTACCTCATCTTCATTAACCTTCCAAAGCGGGATGGCTTCAATCCATCTGGTGAAGTAATAAGTTGTCGTGAGTATATACTTATGCTGGTGTGAAGAGTTCAGAGTGATCTCACCTATGACATCTAGGCCCCATTGCTGGAACGGGTGATAAATCATAATGGGCCTGAGCGTAACAGCTATCTTTCTTTCTCGCCCTGCAGCAGTTTGATACACCATGCACTTCCTAGCATAGGCAAGCGAGTCTCTAAACATTGTAGGCTAATAATACCTAGCTATTAATATTTTTTGAGTAGTGGTCTCTCCGCCATAGTGACCCCATGTTGGGTCATTGTGCATTTCTTTTAAGACATGATTAGCGTCATCCTTTTCTAAACACCTTAGCCAAACTCCATCATAATTTTTTCTGTATAATGTGTCATTGGCCAAGTGATACTAATTAAATTTTAATTTGAGCGCTCTCCTTCGTGATGCATCCATGTACTGAAGACATGATCCTCATGTTAGATAAAAGTGTATGTCATAATACCATGACTCAGGGTCCAAAGGGACTTCCAATATTTCATGTTCACACATCAGCATTTCATTAATCCATCTAGGCTCCTCCCTGAATTATACTTGCGCGTCCCGTGTGCTCTACGCTTCTGGTTCTTCCGACATCCCTTCTTTATCTGCCAAAGCTTCTACCGCAAGCTTACACAATCCCTACCCTCGAAATATCTTTATCAGTTTAATCTCAAGGTCATATTCTTGAAGAGTTGTTATCCAATTCCCTCTCCATTCCCCCATTTCCTTTTGCACGAAGAGGGTTCTTACAGTAGGGTGGGGAACAATTACTTTAGTCTTGGCCTTTAATAAATAAGAGCGGAAATATTTCAGGGCTTTAAAAACCACAAAACAGTGTTTCTCCACATCTGGGTAGTTCAGTTATGCCCCTTGAAGATTAGATCTCATATAAGAAATAGGGGTTTCGTTGCTGTCATCATTTTTCTGCATCAGGATTGCGGCATATGAAACATCAGAGGTGAAGGTGTACAAAAGAAATTCCTTGTCAAAATTGGGGCTAACCAACGCAAGAGCTTCTACACTGGCCTCCTTAATTCACTGAAATGATTTCTTAGCTTCATCGCTACACCTATACACTGCGTCTTTCTTCATCATCAGTTGAATGGGACACACTATTTCCACAAACCCTGAAACAAATTTCTTGACGAAATTAATCTTCTTGGAAAAAGATTGCATTTCTCTTTTATTTGTAGGAGGCTTTATTCTCATGATGGTCTCTATTCTTTCAGGATCAATAATAATTCCTTGCTTGGAGAGGATATGACCCAGTGGCTTCCCTTCTGTAACTACGAAAATTATCTTCTTGGGATTCAACGATATTACGCATCTTCAGCATCTTTTGAAAATCTGTTTTAGGCGATAAATATGATCCCTTTTGTGATAAGAATACATAGTAATGTCATCCATGTAAACCACTACTAATATTTTAATCAATCATTGGAAAGCTATGTCCATAGCTCTCTGAAATGTGGCGCCTACATTGATAAGTCCAAACGGCATATTATGATATGCATAGATGCCCCATTTATTGTTGAAGGTTGTCTTAAGTTGATCTCCATTCGACACCAACACTTGATTATATCCCGAAAACCCATCCAATAGGGACAGTATTTCAGACCCAGAAATGCATTGAAGAACGTGTTCCATAGACGAGATAGGATAGTTATCCTTCTACGATGCTTTGTTTAGGTTTCTAAATTCGATACATAATCTGATGTCTCCATCCTTTTCTTATTGGCATGGGATTGGGTACCCAGCGGGTGTGCCTAACTAGAAAAATGATTTTAGCGTCCAACATTTTGTTTAATTCTTTCTTCACCAATGGTTCCAAGCTTCGATGCATCTTACGAAGCTTTTGTTGGTAGGGCTTAACATCCTTTTCCAAAGGAATTACATGTTGCATGATGCCAGTATTGAAGGTTTTTAAGTCACCATATGTCCATGCAAAGACGCCCTTGTACTCTTTAAACATCTTAACAAACGCAATCTTTTCTTATGGAGAGCATCCTAAGCCCAAATTAACATTTTTTGGGTCTTTTTGGTTCCAAGGTTGACCAACTCATACTTCATGGATGAGCTATGCATTTTGCAGTTAGTCATCTTTTTAAATTTATCATGTAGGTCATAAAAGTGCTCCATCTTGACAATTGACTTGAAAATTATATTGGACTAATCTTTTTCGTCATCAACACTCTCATTCATAAGCCTATCATGCTCTTTTTCATCAATGAGTTCATTTTTGAATGTCTTTTCGCAATGCAGGAACTCAAGGATTTGCTCATCACCTTCGAACACTTACCAATTTGAGATATTATCAAGCATGGATGGTCTGAAAATCAATTCAACATAATATTTATTCTTGTTTAATCTAAGATCAGGAAAAATTTTTGCAGCCATACCAGCCATCAGAATGGCATCTTGGTTTTTCCATCAAGGTATGTGTGTGATATTAAAAGAATCAAAACTATCAATTAATCTCCATACCTCATGTTGGTATCTTACCAAGTGTGGTGAATTACAATGTATCATTTTCCTTACCTGGTCCACAATTAACTGAGTCACCAAAAACTTTAAGATTTCTCACCTTCATATCAATGGCTTTCTTCAAGCCCTGTAGCAAGTCTTCATATTCTGTTGCGTTGTTGGTGCACGTGAACTCCAGCCGGTCGGCCATCAAATGTTGGTTCCCTTGCAGGTCAATGAGAATGATCCCAGCACCTGCACCTTCTAGGTAGTTAGAGGCATCAAAGTAGAGTGTCCAAAACATAGAATTTGATGTTATATCAAACGATCTGGCTTCTACGAAATTGGCGCTATCATCTACCGTATTACAGGGTAGCTAATCATTCAAACTATGGGGGAAATCTTCCAACTGTGTGTTTATTCTAGTTTCTTCAACTGTCTCTGCATGGAATTCTCCAAAACAAGTTTCCATGGCACAAGTGTCGAAACTATAATTCCCAAGGACAGAGTTGGTAAGCATTATGGGTTCATTGGGGCTATTTAGTTCTGTCACTACATACTTCATTTATCTTTCTTGATCAACTCTCAGAAAATCACCTTTTCCTTTCTAAGGCAACAAGAGATGGGACCAATCAATTGAGAAATATCCATTCAAATTTGCTAACTAGTCCCTCTTGAGTCCCAAACTTGCATATTTCCTACACCTTTTTCTAGCTTCTTCCCATTCATCTGAACCTCCTAAGTCATTAGTATCATTGCATATTAGTTAAAAAAGGGCATTTAAAGTGGTTTCTTGACTATATGTTTGTGTTGCTATTTGAACTAGATTCTTGTTTATAAGCTGCAGAATCTTGTCACTTTCCGCAGCTGTTTTGTCAAAGTCTATATTGCAGGTGTCTTTAGGTGAATCGAGCCACATGGGAAAGCTGCAAACAACATGGACATGGACCGAATCCTATTGGCTTAGTCGAATTCATCAGAAGAGGCCATAGCCAACAGTGGGCAAAGCGGTGGTCAACTTAAGAGTCCTACGGTGATAAAACTCTATTTTTCACCACATGAAGCTTTGCGTGGTTGTTCCTAGATCTCAGGGGACAATTTAACACCTGTGGACTACTCCATGAACCGGATCCAACAGCCACCCTCCAAAGATTGAATCCTCATGGCAACCATAATGCTAAATCTCAGGATGTGGTTGTTTACGTCTCTTTTATTAGCCCAGAATGTAGGAAAACAGTTATGTCATTCTCTGTTATAAATAAATGTGTTCTCATACGCATATTAGTTAGCTTTTTGGTAATGTAATTCTGATTGTTAACGAGCCCAATGTGTCATAACTTTATCTCTGTGTTATGAATGCATTTTAATACATGAGAAGACTCTGTTTTTGAGCTCAATTTGTGGTTGATCGTTGATTGTCCGAGGATTGTGCAGAGGGCCCCTGCACAGGCCGAAGTCTTGTTTATTACTGTAGAGTTTCATGCTTTATTTCTTTATGTTCCTTATACCATAATCATTCACTTGTATATATATCACATTTCTTATGGTATTAACGTTTGATAGTTGTCCATAGCTTTTCACATTTTATATGTTGTTAACTGATCAGTGCTTTTGTTTCAGATTACAATAGGTAGCCCAGGCATTTGCACATAGTTTTCTAATGACTAATGACATGGAATTATTCTTGTCCTTATGCTGATTCATTTCCTTTAGTTTTTAGTTCCAGCACTGTGTTATTTATTTCAATTTTGCTCATTTACTCTTCTGCAGATAGATATTAAATTACTCATGTCATTTTCAGTTACCTCCTAAAGCCAGAGCGAGTTGAATGGTGAGGGATTGAAGTATGAATGCGTAGTTTGATATTAGTTTATTTTTCTACAAGTTAGTTATTGAATTGCTCATGTCATTCTCAATTACCTCCTAAAGCCAGAGTGAGTCGAATGGTGAGGGATTGAAGTATGAGTGTGTAGTTTGATATTAGTTTTATTTTTTGCAAATTAGACATTGGATTGCTCAAGTTGTTTATGATTACCTCCTAAATCCAGAGCGAGTCGAATGGTGAGGGGTCAAAATATGTGTTGATGTAATGTGATTAGAAGTCATTAGAAGTCAAGGGTGATACTTCACATGCAGATGGAAAAGCTCCGATTATTGCATCCATGTCAGGATTTCCCAAGTTTCATTTTTTCATAGTTAGAGGGGTTCTGGAAGGACATAAGGTGATGGTATTGATCGATGGTGGGGATTCCCCAACTTCATAGACACAACCATGGTTGAACAGAAAGGGATTCCTATGGAGGAGTTCGATGGTTTTGTAGTTGCCATCCTTGGTGGCCATCAGATGGATTGCAATAGATACATCTCCAAGCTACAACTAACCATGGGGAATTACGCAATGACTAATGACTTCTTCGTGGTGGATGTGCCAGACACCAATTTGGTGTTAGGATTTTAATGGATCTACTACATCGGGAAGCATACTACAGATCAGTGGAACATGGAGATGGAGTTCAAAGATCTAGTGGATGGCAGAAAGGTAGTCTTGAGGGCCATGCATCAATATCCACCAAAGATAATATCATCTAACAACATGGAAGCATCCTTGAGGTAGGGTAATATAGATTGGGTGGTTGAGTGCTTTATTAAAGACAAAAGACAACTAGATCAAATGTGATAACATCTTGACGAAATTTAGGTATTACTTTGTAAACAACAGAAGATTTTTTCTGACATTCCTCCAGGTAGACGACCAAATAGTGGTTTTGAGCATGTTATACAATCGAAGGAGAGTGTACAGGTGGTTATTTATAGCCCCTACCAACATCCCAAGGTTTACAAAGATTAAATTGAAAAGTCCATTAAGGAGTTGTTGAGGTTGGTCACATTCGACCTAATTCCAATCCTTTGGCTTCTTTAGTGGTCATGGCTAAGAAGAAGGATGGTACCTTGTGCATGCGTATTGACTATTATGCTCTTAACAAGAGAACTATAAAAATTGATATCCTATCCCCAAGATAAACAAGTTGATGGATGAACTGAGGGGAGAAAATATATTTCAAAGATTGATCTTCATTAAGGATATCATCATATTTAGGTTCATGAGTAGGACATCCCTATGACAGCTTTCAGGTGCCATTGTGGGCACTACGAGTTCTTGGTTATGCCATTTGGGCTAACTAATTCCCCCCAACTTTCCAGTGATGCATGAACCATGTGTTCAATAAATAGTTGCAGAAATACTTGTTGGTTTCCTTTGATGATCTATTGGTCTACAACAAAACTTGGGAGGACCATTTAATGCACTTGGAAGAGTTATTCAGGATTCTGGAGGAGAAGGAACTATCTCCAAAGGAGTCCAAGTGTGAGCTCAACATGACAAAGATTCTCTACTTGCGACATGTGATTGGGAATGGTGGTGTTAGGGTCCATCCAGATAAAATATGGGTGATCCTATGAAATTTCCTGCCCAAGAAAATATAACTGAATCGAAAATATTCATTGGTCTCTGCACATACTTAGAAATTTTGTCAAGGGGTTCTCACAGTTAACAATGCCTCTTATAGACCTCACCAAAATGGGGGATTTAATTTGTACCAATAAGGCATAGGAAATATTTGAGAAGATGAAGTAGATGATGAGTTTGTGCCTTGTGCTTGCATTACTAGATTTCACCCAAGCTTTCATGTTGGAGTGTGATGCTTCGGGGACTGGGATAGGTGCAGTTTTGATGCAAGATCACCACCCCATAGCATTCAAGAGCTGAAAACTCAGAGATTAAGAGGAGCATTAGTCAATTTATGATAAGGATATGTTTTCCATCATGCATGTATTAGCTAAATTCGAACAATATTGAGTGGGGAATAGGTTCAAAGTAAAAACAGATCATAAAATCCTGAGATTCCTCATGGAGCAAAAGGATATGAGTGAGAGACAACAAAAGTAGAGTAGTAAGTTATAAGCCTATGACTTTGAGATTGAGTATGTCAAGGTAAAGTGCAATGCAATAGCATATGCCCTCTCGGGGATGCCATCCACTCTCTCACTCATGTAGATAATAGATGATTGGAAGTCGTTGCTGGTTGTAGAATATTCCAAAAAAAATCCACTTGTTGGACTCTGGAGGGGTTGGTACATGATGACATATATTGGGTCATGGATGACATTAGCTACTATAAGGACCAGACCTATCTTGTATTGGAATCACAACTGAAGGAAAAAATAATGCAAGTAGCTCATAACTATCTTTGGTAGGACACCTGGGATACCTGAAACCCTATAGATAAATTAGGGAGAGGTTCACTTGGAAAGGACTTAAGATGGATGTGTTGAGGTTCGTGAAAGAATGCAACATCTTCTAGCAGAAAAAAGTTGAGCAAACTGATCCAGTGGGGCTTTTACAATTACTCCCTATTCCTGAGCAAAAGTGGGAGAGTATCTCCATGGAATTTATCAGTGGGCTACCTCTGGTATAGGGAAAGGACTACGTATATGTATTGGTGGATCGGTTCACGAAGTTTGAACACTTCTTTTCCATACCATCTAAATATTCAACATCTGATCCGGATTTAAACAGGAACATAACAAAATATAGAGATAACCATATACATAAAGATGCAACAGAAATAATAATTCATTTCATTAATGTAAAATACTGAAATATGCTTACAAACAAAAATAGAAATAAACTAGCTAGGGCGATGGTATCTTATCTCTGAGAAGAGATGTGGTGGCTACATGCCTCTGAACTGTGTTACAACGAGGCTCGAAGGCCTATTTATTGTTGAGAAACAATGGAAAACCCTAAACATCCAAAAACCTAACCCTAGAAGATGAAATGCCAAACTGTGGGCACTGTTTGGGTAAATTGGTACATCAACTTCGTGGGGTCGTAACTTTGGCATACGATCGTCGTTTGATGCACACAATATCTCGTTAGAAAGATCTATCCGAGAACTACAACTTTGGAAACAACAACATCAATTAATGAACCCACATTGCTCCCAGATTTCCCAAAAAACGTCGTTTAGGGCTTCAAAATGGCTTTGGAAGTTTAGGACCCGAAAAAATGCTAAAAATAGTAAACTGTGCTACAATTAAGGAAACTGAAAAGATGAAAGAAACAATGGTGGGGATCCAAGTGGACTTGGCAGGTGGCCACCAATATCCACTGGGATCATTCCTCCCCTAGGAAGCAATGGCCCCATTGCGTTGAGTCCCCATAGATGAGGAAACTTCTGCTGAACTTGGTCCCTGGTGAGCCACTTGCCCTGGTGAAGGAGTTGGCTTGCTTTGACAACTTGATACAATTGGATATTCTGCTGGTGAGTGTG
Organism: Pinus taeda; assembly: GCA_000404065.3. Taxonomy (NCBI): domain Eukaryota; kingdom Viridiplantae; phylum Streptophyta; class Pinopsida; order Pinales; family Pinaceae; genus Pinus; species Pinus taeda. The sequence goes on from APFE030941635.1 coordinate 301,412, forward strand.
CTTGATCTGTGTTTCCATGATCTGATTAGTTGCAACTTATTCCATGCAATCTGGATTTAACTCTGTGGGTGTGAGTTGTTCTGCAATGTCGGATGTGTTTAGTAATGGTGGAAAGTATGGCCGCAGGCGATCCACATTGAACACTGGGTGAAAGCCAAGGAATGGGGGAATTATGAGCTTAAATGCATTATCTCCCATAGCCTTGGTAATGGTCTAAGGACCATATCGAAGTGGTCTAAGTTTCCGATAGGCTCCGGTAAGGCGTTCCTTTTGCAAATGCAACCAGACTTTGTTGCTCACTTGAAACTTGTGTGGCACCCGATGTTGATCATGTCGCTGCTTGCACTTGGTATTTGATTTCTCCAGAATGTCATGGACCTACTGGAGAATATGTTGGATGTGCTCAATGAAGTTGTTTTCCTTATCTGTTTCAGACTGGACATGAGCCGAAATTGCATGAGTAGCTGCGACTGGCATGGCCACATCAATGGGACATAGTGGCTGGAATCCCAAGCCCACCTGAAAAGGATGTGGCCAGTTGAGCTGTGGAGAGCCCGGTTGTAGCTATGTTGAACATAGGGGAGGCTCTCATCCCATGTACATGGATGATTTGAGTTGTACATGAACATAATGTGTACGATCATCCTATTGACAACCTTTGTCTGGCCATCAGTTTGAGGATGGAAGGTTGTGGACTTAGTGAGTTTGGTGTCGAGCATCGACCAGAGATTGGACCAAAATGTATGAGGAACCTACTATCCTGATCTGAGATGATAGACTGTGGGATACCAAAGTGTACCCACACTCGTTCAAAGAAGAGTTTAACAGTGGCTTCTACTGTGATATTCTTCTTATAGGCGGCCATAATGACCATCTTTGAGAACCTATCGAAAACCATAAAAACATATTTGTTTCCATGCTTAGTGGAAGGAAGACCTGACATGTAATCCATGGAGATGGATTCCCAAGGTCGACTAGGGGTAGGTAGCGGGGTATAGAGGCCTTGCTTCTTGATGGTCTGTTTGGCAATGGCGCAGGCAATGCATGATCTGATGTACTTCCCAACATCGTGTCATAGATTCGGCCAATAGAAATACTTTTGCAGTACTGCCACCATTTTCTCGACCCCGAAATGTCCAGCTGCCCAGCTGTAGTGTGCTTCCCAAATCATCTTGGCACGCTCACTTAAAGGAACACAAAGGTGACCCAGGTGGCATAACAGGGCATCCTGGAGGTGAAAATCTGGAACATGCTGACCCTCCAAGAGTGTCTGGTATGTGTGGTCAAATTCTGGGTCACTTTTGTAGAGAAGTGGCCAATTAGAAGTCTCGTGCCCACAAGAGTTGAGCACAGTGGTTAACGCCATGATCGGTGGTTGACTGAGGCAATCTGCAACATTACCATATTATTGGGGTTGTAGGGCAATGAGCCTTTTACTCTTGAAAGCACTGCAGAACGGAGGGCTCTAATGCTCCTTGGCCCCCTTTGGTTTAGCCCCATTTTTCTTTCTTTATCATATGATCAGGGGCTATAACCAGGGGATTAGCCCTTGGGCGCTAAGGCCTTCAGGCTCCTGTCCAAGGGCCTTTATTCCTTTGGTACACAAAATACCGCATCCCGACACTTGATATGTTTTCCCTGTGACCTTCCCCTTTACCCTTGCGATCATCGATCTGCGGGATCGGTTCCACTAAAGATATTGTAATCGCAACCCCATAGAGGGGGGCCTTTTACCTTCTTTCTCAGTGTGCAGGCTAACTTGTTTGGACGGGAAACACTTATAGGGTGGAACACATGAAATATCGCATCCGAGGAGAAACCCCCGCATATCTCAGTCGCAAGTCGGGGATACTTTGGTGTAGGAGTGCTTTAACCTGCGCGACCTTCAACCACCAATTTGCGGGGGTGATGTCATCACTGCCACGTGTCACCTTGTGATTGGTGACACGTGTCACTCGGAAATTCCCACATAGGGCCCATGAAAACGTTGAATCTACGTGCCACGTGTCACCCGTACTGCCATGTCACTGATGGCATCAATGGCCAAGTCATACATACAAGCCAATGGGATTACGCGACGTGGACCCTTGGAGGAGAGAGAAATGGGGCCGCCCGTTCCTGTTTTTGCATGCATTTTTGTTAAATGATTTCGGCCTTCCTCGATGATTTAACACTGAGGGCCTGAATTATCAGTGATTTGCACTATCGGCTTGTTTCCCCCCATAGTTCCTTAAGGATGACCCATCGCGCGACTGCGGGATAGCGGCACAGCAAGACTATGGGGCTACGGGATTACGGGATGTCCGATATGCAGGAGTGCGGGATTTACCATATTCCTCTGCATAGAGGAGAGAGAAAGGATTCCTTTGTAAATTGATTTCGGCCTCCCCCGACGCTTTTACATTGGATCGCAAAATTGGCAATTCGCAGGGTTTTTAAAGTGGTAACCCCTTTACTCCGCTTATTGCCTATGTCGCGGGACTACGGGATGTGGGACTGTGGGAATACAAGAACGCGGGAATGCGAGATGCGGGATTGTAGGATTGCGGGATGTAGGACTGCCCACTGCAGGATTGCGACGTGCGATATGACCGATATGCAAGATTGCAAGATTTACTATGATGTTGTGGGATGCGGGATTGCGAGACTATGGGATTTTACCATCGCCGATATGCAGGATTTACTGTGCCCGGGGCCCTTGACCTCTGATATGCGATTTGCCTTTGTAGTTGGTCATTTTCTTTGTTCTCTAGGCTTTCCAAGGGTAACTTCAATATGTCATATCTTATGATCTAAAAGTCCATTTTCAAACTTCCATATATTGTTGGAAAGATATTTTTGGGCACTATCATTGGGGAGGGTTTGATTTAGCTCTGAGATCTTCTGTGGCCTAGGAAGTTGACTTAAAACTTTAATGCTCTTGGGCAACTTTGACCAACTGAAACCGATAACGCAGTGAGTGACAACACCACCTTTGCATCCTTTTCCACAATCTTCTTGACCTTTTTACCAATTACCCAATCACCATGATAGACTCATTTTAAAATGTAATTCTAACATATTTAAATTCAAGTGTTGTGCTAAAACATGATAATTCTATATATATATATATATATATATATATATAAACAATTAATGATGCGAATATTTTTTCAAACAATCTAAGTTAATGCTACAATTAAACATAAAAGATGTTGAATTTTGAGATTCTGCATCGAATCATTTAAGATGGTTGTGTATCCTAGTTTTTGAACTAATTAAGCCTAAACATATTCTAAGATCCTTTTATAAGTAATATTTGTTTTTATTGTTATAGTAAAATGACTTAATTAGCTTCCTTGTCATTAAAAAATAAGATAGATAATTGGTTAAATAAGGTATCATTAGGTAAATGATAAGTAAAAATTTTGTTAGGTGTAGAGTTATTATGCTTATGAAAAAGTGTTTGAATTTGAAATATTGATTTTTCTTTATTGTTAGAGGAATGTAATAGATGTAGTGTAATTTATATTAAATATAGTTTAAAATTAGAGAATATAGTTTAAGATTGGAGAACATGAGAAAAATAAAGATAAATCTTAAAAATTGTTTTTTTTAATAATAAAAAATACAGAGTTATGTTCACTTTTGTTTTCAAGGGGGTGATCTCCAAGAGCAATTCTCCAAATACCATGATAATTTTTGAGAAAATATTACATAACCTTTTACTTTTTGTATAACTACCCATAGAGAATTTTAACTACCTATGGCCTTGTTGTAGCTGCTACAACCACCCTCCAAAGTTTTGCCTATGCTTTGATTTTGAAGCCTTACTTTCTGTTTACATGGCTTAACTTTGACTTTCGTCAAGTATTCATGATTTTATTAAGGCTTATCTTTTTATATTGTGCTTGTGTTTGTTTGTTTCTTTGGGGGAGTAGTTGATGTTGACTTCACGTTCCAATATTGGGGCTAGTGGTTCATCAATGGTGTATGTATGATCGGAACTTTCACTAAATAAAGCAAAAAGTCGACACATTTTCATGCATATGTTGTAAATGTAGTAGGATTATTCTTTTTATGTTGCAATGTATGTTATTTAACTTACACTTATGCTTATGAACTATTTCGTTTGCATTGGTATGAATCATGTTGAATGTGTGTTGTTGTATTAATTCATCACTGATAACTTGTGAACTATTTCACATATTATCTTGTGATGTCATTATGCTCATGTGTTCCTTTCAAGTTGCGTACTATTATAGGATTTTAAGGGGCTCACTTATTTTCCCATCTACATGGCAAAACCTTCATGCATCTCACTTGACTGTCTGCAGGGTCACACACTTGTTCACCAAAGTCACTATACATCACTCTATGCGTAATTGCAGCCAAGTCATATCATTAGTACCCATTGCATTGGCAACCGGGTCGTATTCTGGCTGGGACTCCCACACCAAATGGTGTGAGGTCTAATTGGGACTTCATATCGAGGAGATCCCCTGAATATTGGTTGGTCCAGCACCGTCAACAAGCCCCCATATAATGAGGGCTAACCAATTAGTTTGGGCATTGCGTAATAATAACCCTTTTTACAATTAATGATAAACTATTTATTTTGTTAAACACACATGGTGAGCGAAAAAAATTAGTAAAGATAAAACATGCATTTCATTTTTTATTCACAATTGATATACATTTATAGTACATTTGGTGACCGTTGGGATTCACATCCCAAGGTCCCTTGGACTGCTTTGTCCATTCGGCTTCCACGCTAACCCTTTAGGATTAGGTGTCCAACATTCCCCCCCTTAATCCGAAGGGTTATGTATGAGTCCAAGAAAAGAGCTGTAATACAAAATGTGCAATAATGCATGGCAGCACTAGGCTGAATGTGCTCTATGAAATGTTGGTAAAAAAGGGCGGTGGTTTAAGGATAGCCACCAACACTGGAACGCTTAGTGCAGTTCCCGGAACTCTTCCAAACTTGCAAGAAGCTGTAAGTCTTCTGCTAGTGGAAGTGATCCTATTGTTTTAAAGAGGGAAACCTTCAACCATAAAAGGGAGGCCTCACCCCACATAAAGGTAAAACTTCAACCTGTAAAAGGGAAGTCTCAACCTGTGATGGTTTAAGGATGACCAACAACTCTGGAATGCTTATGCAATTCCTGGAACTCTTCCAAAACTGGCAAGAAGCTGTAAGTCTTCTGCTAGAGGAAGTGTTCTCAATTTTGTTCTCCAGAACTCTTCCAAAACTGGCAAGAAGCTGAAGTCTTCTGCTAGATGAAGTGTCCCAGGTCGCCAACTGATGGCATGCTCACGGGCATATTTGTCTATGGCTACAACTCTGAAGCTGGTGTGGCAGGGTGTGGCTCAGGCTCGCTTGATGTGGCTTTGAAGCTTGTAGATGACCATCATTTCCCCCCCTGTCAGATACAAGGTGAGATGATGGAGAAAACTCAAATGCAAGACTGTTCAATATTCTGGAACAAGTTCTGACATGTGTTTGGAATATCTTCTTGGCTGTTGATGCCCATTGCCAAGAAGCGATCCATCCAAGATGAATCTTTGTTCTTGGAGGACGTTTGTTTTGAAGCATCTGTGTGAAGAATGGCTAGTTTTATGATAGTGCTTACATGGATGAAGATCAAAACAGTGATCTTTCAGATGGCCAACTCGATCACAGTGTTGGCATTTCACGATCTGTTGTTGTTGTTGTTGTGGAAGAGGAGCAGAGTCTGGAACAGTTGAAGCTGAACTGTCATCAGGAGCAGGTGAACTGTCATTAATGAAACCAACACTTTGAAACTCAATGGGTTTTGAGTAGTCTGGAATATGAAAGGACAAGTCCTTGTCATATCCAAGACCAGTTCTGTGCTTGTTGTGGACAAGCTGTTCCCAAGGTCTGATGATGGGCTTGGGAAGTGCAGATTGAGTTTCTGCATCTGCATGTAAAACTGCTGCTTTATTTAAATGAACAGGAACATTATTGACTTGCTGTTTATGGGAGTCTGTTTCAATCTTCTGAACAGAAACAGGTTCAGAAAGATAACTCCATTGCTGTAGTTCTTCTTGCTGCAGCTTTGTCTCAAGCTGCAAAAACTCAATATTCTCATGTGCAGTTTGCAGAGAGGTTTGGATGTCAAAGAGAGTTTCTTTGTTAACTTTGACCATCTCATCAACAATGGAATGAATTAGGATATTCAATAACTTTAATGCATCTTCAAGTCTGGCCATTTTTCTTCAATGTCACTAAAAAAACACAACTGAGGCAGCAGCAACAGAAAAATAATATTGTACTCTTACTACAAGATCTTGTAAGAGCTTGTCAAGTGGCAACAATGTCACGAAAGTGGTTGATGGAGCAGGACCAATGCAAAAATATATAAATGTGAAGATGAGTGCCGTCCTCAACTTCAAACTTCAGAGCATCTGGCTGCTATGGAAATCATGCAAAATCTCTACAAGAAACTGCTCCAAAATCTCTACAAGAAACTGTTCCTAGAATGACTGCCAAAAAATGTCTTCAAAATTGTTTCAAATTCACTTCATAATGCTGATCAAATCTTCATCTTAAGACATTTCACCCACTGGCAATATTTTCACAATATTCAAACAAGAATTACACTGCTTTATTGAGTTTCAGTTTTCATAACAAGTGGGTACATGGCCTGCTGTAGGTGTATTCTTTAAAACATATGATGGCACCAAAACCCAACTTTCAACTAGTTCATGATATGATGCATTTTGTGTACCTGACTATTGATATACGAGCAACCATGATTGATATATATATATATATATATTGCTTAAATAAAGCAAATTAATTTGTATCAAATGAATCTGTTCGCTGCACTGATTTTAAATAATAATATTGGAAATACAGAGAATCTTCTGTTCCTTTCCTGTCTTTGCATGAAAAAACTAGAAAATGTAATAGGAATCTTTTGTTAACTCGTCAAGCTCGGCTCCAACTTTCGGTGATGGTTCTAGCAGGCTACGACTCCAGCGGAACCCACGTTCTCCAACTGCAGACAAAGGCAGCTTGTCTAATGGTTCTGATTCTCTTTCGGCGCCACACAAACTGATGATGCAGCTTTACTGGCTGTGAAGACTGTGTAAGGGCTTCCTTAAATGATGGTATTTTGCAAATTTTATATTCAGATTTGAAGATCTACTGCTGTGTGGTCGCAATTTCGCAGCTGGGAGGTCCAACATGGACGGTACTTCTGGGAAGGCGAGACTCTACGAATGCGAGTTTAAGTGCCGCAAACACCAACATTCCGTCTCCGGCTTCCAATCTGAGCGCCCTCATCTCATCTTTTACAGCCCATGGTCTTTCTACCAAGGACCTTGTTGCACTCTCGGGTATGATATTACTCGTGCCACAGTCTGCAATCTCATGCCATCAAATGATTGATTTTGTGGTGTCATATTGCACTATTTTCAAATGTAATAATAATTATCATCTGGTGATATTATTTATGTTATAGGTGCTCATACAATTGGCCAAGCGCGGTGCACCACATTCAGAGCCCGCATCTACAACGAATCCAACATTGACACTTCGTTCGCCACTTCTGTGAAGTCAAACTGCCCAAGCGCTGGTGGGGACAACACCCTCTCGCCCTTGGATGTGGCTACCCCTACCACATTCGACAGCAATTACTACACTGATTTGGGAAGCCAAAAGGGACTTTTGCACTCCGATCAGCAACTGTTTAGCGGAGGCTCTACAAATTCGCAAGTTACTACCTACGGCGCTAATCAGAACACCTTCTTTACAGACTTTGCAGCAGCCATGGTGAATATGGGGAATATTTCTCCTCTCACTGGTACCAACGGACAAATCCGAAACAATTGCAGGAAGGCCAATTAAGATTTAGAAACATTTCATCTTTTCATTGTAACAAATTGATTAGCTATCGGCTACCTAATAAAATCAATAAAGTAAATTTCGATGAGATTATGTCCACATGTCGATGCGAAAACAACGTGACGTTTCGCCATAATCAATGATATCTAATTCCACAAATACTATGCAGGGTGCGGATTCCATTTCATTAGCTTTTTGGATTGTTTCTTCGAGAGTCCTGAATTTCTTTGTAGGAACTAGATCTTCATATAAGTGAAACTTCCTCCATAGAAGACAGATGTTTCATTCTATAACGACTCCTTAAATGTATACTGGTTCTTACCTATTCAAGCAACCCAAACAATTACGTGTCACGCTGAATACCGCAAAATATTAAGGACGCTAGTCTTTGGTCGTTGTGTCCACACGCAAGTCACACATTAATGGTTTTGATGAGTCATCGACAGATTTGGTTCTGAATAGCGGGCAATTTCAAGCGTGCCATGGTTATTGAATTTGAGATAATTGGAAGTCTTTATAAATCAATCTCTTGTCTCTAAATTCAGCATGTATATGTGATTCGTGATTATGGCAGCTCCATTGGCACGTCATTGATATTTATTTTCTGACGAGCCATTGGTCATTGGTGTTGTCGCTGCATGATATGTAAGACTCATTTGGTGTAGCTCTTTAACGGTGTCCAGACTCCAAAATTTGAGATTTTTTTTTTTTTTTTGAATTGGTTTTCACAACTTTATTTAACACAGAGTTAAAATGGGGACCTGAGGTCTTACACTGGAACCTGCAGACTGCAGACCGGGAGTTCTTGTAAATACCGTGACCGCTCCACGAGCTGGGGATGGCCGAGAGCCAATCCAATTGCGATGCATACATTCCAGCGTCCAGACAACATCGTGCATGGCCAGATATCTTCAGGCACGCGTTCCTCTTTCTGTGCAGCTTCAGGGAGCGTTTCTCCTCTGAGACGTTTGGTATGTCAGGCAACCTTTCTTGTAAGAGAGCGTTTCTTATTTCCTTCAGGCAGCAGTGTTACCATTTCCAGCGTTACCATTTCCTCAGCAGCGTGAGTAGGCAGCGTTTCACTCAGCACTGTTTCAGTAATGTCAGAACAGGTGATAGACCAGCGTTTAATAATGAGGTGCAGCACAGGTGTGCAGAGTCAGTGTACTGTATGGAGCAGGTAAGAGGTATTCAGAAGAACAGGCAGTCAGATTTAAACAGGCCAGCACTATTCAAGGCAATTACACAGGCCACTCATCATGGCTCTGATACCATGTTAAACAGACATGGTGAGGGAGAACAATTAGGAAAGATAAAGCATGCGATACATTTTTATTAACAATCTGATATACATTTATAGTACATTTGGTGACCGTTGGGATTCACATCCCAAGGTCTCTTGGACTGCTTTGTCCATTCGGCTTCCACGCTAACCCTTTAGGATTAGGTGTCCACCAGAAATTATTTGTAAATATAATTACATTTTCAATTTCAAAATTTAATATTAAAATATTTTTTATTTAATATTTATTTTTAAAGCCCCAAGAAGTATAGATGATTTCGTTATAAAATGTATTGTCAAAGTATTCATTAGGACTTTGTTGGTGGTTGATTCAAATTTCACCTAGGTGGTGTGTCATGTTTGGGGTGTGTTCGAAATTTGCTTCATGCTTTTTTTCTCCTTTTTTACCTTGGAGATCAGTGACCACTATGCCCACCAAATATTTTTACCAGGAAAATCTATCTGAAGGGATCACTTCGTGTCAATTCAACCACAAAATTTAACTCTAAGGATATCTAGAGAATTGAACCCATAACTTCAATATCAAAAATGCTTTAATGACTCCCCTCAAAACTAAACCTTAAAATTAAATCTACTTATATCAAGCAAATACTAATTCAATTCAAATTTCACCTAGGTGGTGTGTCATGTTTGGGGTGTGTTCGAAATTTGCTTCATGCTTTTTTTCTCCTTTTTTACCTTGGAGATCAGTGACCACTATGCCCACGAAATATTTTTACCAGGAAAATCTATCGGAAGGGATCACTTCCTGTCAACTCAACCACAAAATTTAACCCTAAGGATATCTAGAGAATTGAACCCATAACTTCTCAATATCAAAAATCGAAAAAATTGAACCCATAACTTCAATATCAAAAATGCTTTAATGACTCCCCTCAAAACTAAACCTTAAAATTAAATCTACTTATATCAAGCAAATACTAATTCAACTTAATTACTAATTCTTTCGGACAAAATAAATAAATATTTATATTAAATTATTTTATAACATAAATACAAATACTACATTTCAATTAAATAAATAGATTAAATTTTTATTATATTATGTTATGCAAAATTTTTAGTGCGAGCATGTAAATTTATATATAAGAAACAACAAAGAAATACTTAAACTTCCAAAAATATAAATTTATTACTGAAATCCGAAATCATAAGATGGTATTTATACTTCCTCTCAACCCATTTTTATAAAGTTAAAAATAATCACATGGTATTAACAAATATTATTATTGGGCTTTTCCAAATTGACATGTGGGATTTTTCAACACTCTTACACAGTTAGATAGTTAGAGATGCTTGATCACATAATATTAACAAATATTTATGGGACTTGAAGAAAAGTTGTATGATTCCATTATTGGCATGTATCCTATGAAGAAATTATCATTCTAGAGTAAAATGACATTATAGCAATAGAGCCAATCATGAGTGGAATCTTTTGTTAAATATCACATTTTCAAATGATGAGTTTCAAAAGTTTGAAGACATATAATATATTTTGACCTCGGGTTATTTAAATAATCTTTCGAAAGTATAATATTTTTGTAAGTAAAATACTATAATATAGTTTAAAAATAAATAGATTAGTAGTTTTTACCTTTTTCTATG
>APFE030941637.1:0-14171 GCA_000404065.3 Pinus taeda
ACCTACGTCATTTTTAAGATCTCGAGGTATACACTATTTATTTGCAATTTTAGTTATTTTCTCTTTGTTTATTTCGGTTTATTTATCTCTCTCTTTTTTATTAACAGATCTATACCTTTCATTTCTATGTATTCTCTTTGCCCCAAGACTCCGTGCGATCTGGGAAAATCAGAAACAGAAAGGAAAGATTTTTCTCATGCATATGATCTTTTCCGCCGTGCCTTAGAGTGATCTCAGAAAATCAGAAACATTGAGGAAAATATTTAGTTTCTGGCAAAAGCTAACTTCAAGCCATAAGGTTTGGTTTTTTTGTATGTCCGTATTGGGTTGTGTGGTTTTTTGTTTTGTAGTAAAAAAGAGCCTTTTCAAGTAATCACGTGCCCCAAAGCTTTAGTCACTAAAAAAAACCCTTCCTCTTTTCCAAAAATTACTAACCTTTTAAACTAGCTCACTTGGTCCAAAGTTACTTTATGAGAATAGAGGTCTTGAGTTCAAATCTTTCTTTTTGTTGAGTTACTTTTTCAAAAGGCACATGTAGCTTATGTTTTAAAGTTACTTTATGTAAAAGTGTTCTCACCCATTATAAAAAGTGAGTCACTTATAATTCCAAAGTCTCTTTATCTTTTATTTAAGTTACAATTTAGTGGGTAGCTCATAAAGTAACATTGTAAAAGTGACTTTCACTCATTTATAAAAGTGGGTCAGATTTTTTTTTTTAAAGTGAGCTAATTAGATTAAGTTTGGAAAGGGTTTTTTTTAAAAATATAACATTATCATTCATTTCTGCACATTCACGCACTTTGTTAACATCTTCAACAACTTTTCTTCAAAAAGCCATAACTTCTTCATCCAAAATCCGTTTTCAGAGCCATTTTTTTAATCGGCCTAATTTTTCGAGATATTTCCATTGGAACACTTAGTTTCAGAATCTATAGCTTCAATTTGTATTAAAATTGAAATTCCGTGCTAAGTTATTCTTGACAGCACCAATTACTTCTAATGGTGGTCCTACATTGTGGATTTACTTAGAAGTAAAGGTGTTTATAGAATAGCCTTAGGCCGAGAAACTAAACCTAAAGATGAAGATAAGGCAGCAAAATGGGAAAATAGGTAAGATCAAACACGTGGGTTGATAGGGTTGTCTATTTCTCCAGACCTTAGATTCTATATCGTAGAACTTGATACCCCTAATGAAGCAATGAAACAACTCACTAAAATTTTTGGAATTAAAAATGAAATCAAAGCCCATCAACTCTAAAATGAGTTTCTTACATTGGACTCCAATAATTTTTCTTCCATTGAAGATTTTTTTTCCAACTTCAAGACCCTTATACTTCTCTCGGAAGGTGTTAAGGTTAAGAAAGAAGATGGTAGCCTTATCTATTCCATTCTTACTAAGTTGGGACCAGCCTACTCTGTGTTTGTTTCCACCTTCCATTCTACTAGAGAAGCCTTTATTTCTCAAGGAAAAGACTACAAGTCCCCCTCTTTTGATGCCCTTTGTGATTCTTTAATAAGAGAACAAGAAAAAATCTTACATCTTGGTCTTCTTAATCTTGAAAACTCTTCTAAGAAAGCCTTAGCTGCCCAATAACAACCAAATTCAAAGAATCCTAAGAAGCAGTGTCCTAAAAAGAATAGTCCTAAACCAAACAAGAGTCCTAAGCAATTTCAGTCTCAAAATGAAAAATCAATTCAATATAATGATAAGGCAAATAAAAACAAAGGGAAGAAGACTAATAGACATTGAAAGTTTTGTAATCGAGGTGGCCACTTAGAATCCAAATGCTTTAAGAAGATGGAAGCCTTGGAGGTAGCAATGAAGAAGCATAACATCCATTTGGATCATTCTTCAACTTCAACTTTATCTTTAGGTAATAACACTTTCTTCATGTGGTTTTCAATCATATCGGTCTAGTTATGCACTTAATGTATCTTCTTCTTCTCATTATCATGAGTGGCTCATTGATTCTAGAGCTTCTTATCACATAGCCAAAAACAAAGCCATATTTTCTTCTTTAAATGATTGTAACACCAAAAATATATATGTTGGTGATGATAGACCTCTTAGTGTTGTAGGGACTAGAAATATTCATCTAGACAATTGTCAATGTAATGATGTATTATGTGTTCCAACCTTATCCTGCAACCTTCTATCTGTATATCAAATAACTCATTCAAGTGAAGATAAAATCGTTGAATTTTCACCTTGCGATGTTGTAATTAAGGACCTAAGATATCCTAGACATATTTTAGCTACTAACATTGTTGATGATTCTACAAGGTTGTATAAGTTTAACAACTTTGTCATCAACACTTCCCTCGGTATTTGTTGCTCATAATGATGAAGTGAGTAAACTTTGGCATGAGCGATTTGGTCACTTAAACTATCGCTCCCTTCAAAATATATGTAAATAAAATATGGTGACAACTCTTCCTATGGTATCTTTCAGAGATGGTCTTTGTTTTGGATGTGTACTCGGAAAACATCATCGGGATAGTTTTGAAAAATGTGGCTCTTGGCACACCTCAGCCCCTTTACAAGTTGTGCATAGTGATTTATGTGGTCCACTTCTAGTTGTTTCATTCTCTGGCTACAAGTATTTCTTAACTTTCATTGATGATTTCTCCAGACACACTTGGGTATACTTCTTAAAATTCAAGAGTGAAGTATTTAACATGTTCTTGGCCTTTAAGGCCTTTGTTGGGAAACAATCTGGACATCAAATTCTTCAGCTAAGATATGATAATGGTGGAGAATACATTAACAACAAATTCATCAACTTTTCCACTGAGCATGGAATTCAAATGCAACATACTGTTCCATATACTCCACAACAAAATGGTGTAGCCGAAAGGAAGAATCAAACCTTAAAGGAAATGGCTAATTGTATGCTTCAACCTAAAGGGTTTGGTCTTAATTTTTGGGCAAAAGCAATTAATTGTGCAAATTACATAGTAAATTGCACTCCTACTAAGGTTTTAAAGAATATCACTCCAGAAGAAGCATGGAGCTCAAATAAACTAGATGTAAGTTACTTTTGTGTTTTTGGAAGTGAAGCATGGGCCCATATTCCAGATGAGAAACATAAAGCTTTAGAACCTAAGAGTGAAAAATGTATTTTTGTTGGATATTCTGAAGATTTCAAAGGATATAGACGTATTCCACTTAAGTCCAAAAATGTTATCATTAGAAGAGATGTAAAGTTTGCTGAAAATATATTGGCAAATGAGCCTAGTTCGGAGGATGTGCCACCTCTCTTTATTCCTTCTAGTTATGAAAGCATTTCTTCATCATATGATGATAGTGATGATGACAATACTCCCCCACCTTCTTAAGATCCTCCTTCAGCTCCTCAGCTTCCAAAATGGGTCCGTGCTACTTGGGATGCAGCAGGTGCTCTTGGATGATCCTATAGATCAACGACGTACATGTTCTCAGTTCGTTAGAGACTCTTCTTTACTAGCTCAAGATTCAGTGGATCATGATCCTAACACTTGTGCAGAAGCTTCAGGCCAACTAGATTGGGACACAATTAGGAATGAAGAATATTGTTCATTATTGGAAAATGATACATGGGATCTTGTTCCTCTTCCAAAGGGAAGAAAACTTATTAGATGTAAATGGGTTTACAGAACCAAGTTTGGACTAGATGGAAAAGTTGATAAACATAAACCTCATCTTGTTGCTAAGGTATTTTCACAAGTTGAAGGAATTGACTATACTAAAAACTTCTCCCGTATTGCGAAAACGAACTCTATCCACCTTGTTCTTTCCCTTGTTGCCTCTTTCAAATGGGAAGTCCATCAGATGGATGTTAAATTTGCCTCCTTGCATGGGGACTTGCATGAATAAATCTATATTGGACAACCTCTTAGCTTTATACAAACAGACTCCAGCCTTGTATGTCAGCTTAAGAAATCCCTTTATGGTCTCAAGCAAGCCAAAATGGATAACTTTCTTTTAGATACTGTCTTTTCTAGGTTTCATTCTGACAATACTATCTACACTAAGAAAGTGGGTAAGTCTCTTATCATTCTTGTTCTTTATGTTGATGATCTTATCCTTACTAACAGTGATCCCAACCTTATAAACCATGTGAAGTCCAGCCTTAAAAATAGTTTGAAATGACAGAATTAAGATACTTGCATTATTTTCTTGGTCTTCAAGTCTTGCAATCCAAGGATGGTATTTCCCTTTCCTAGTCCAAGTATGCCCGTGATCTTCTATGCCACTTTCACATGGAAGACTGAAAGCTAGCCCCTTCTCCCTTTCAGTCTGGAGCTAGAATTTCTATCACTTGTACTTCCCCTAAAGTTGATGCTACCTTATACCACCAGCTTGTAGGAAAACTTTTGTATCTAACCCATACTCATCCTGACCTTTCCTTTTTTGTTGGCCTTATTGCTCGATTGATGAAAAACCCACATGAAAATCATTGGAAAGCAGCTAAAACAATACTTTGTTATGTTCAAGGTACAATTCAGTTTGGGATTCATTACAATGCAGAAGCATCTCCTCTATTGGTTGGTTTCACTGATTCTGATTGGATGGTGACCCTAATGACCAGAAGTCTACTGCGGGTTATGTCTACTCACTTGGTTCTGGACATATTACATGGGATTTCAAGAAACAAAGTGCCCTTTCTCTTTCTTCGTAGAAGTAGAGTATCATGGCGCCGTAGAAGCTAGTAAGGAAGCCTCGTGGCTTCGTCAGATCCTATCAAAGTTTAGCTTTCAGCAGCAACATCCAACTACACTTTGGTGTGATAATCAAAGTGCCATTCAACTATGCAAAGATCCAGTCCAACATCAGCACAACAAACACATTGAAATACACATGCACTTCATCAGAAATCTCATTCATAACCATGTTATTGGAGTGCAATATTGTTCAAACGATGATCAAGTTGCAGACATCTTTACAAAGGCTCTCACGGAGGCGAAATTTACTAAACTTCAATTTATGGTTGGAGTTCAGGAAGTTGTCACTAAGGGGGGATAGGCACTAATGCCTCCTTCCTTCTCCTATTGTGTCATATTTGTACATCCTTCAATCCTATCCCAAGTTGTTATTAAGGGGGGATGATAGGATATTCCGACACATAGGAAATAGTTAAGTATAACTTGGTCTAGTGTAGAGTTAGGTAAAGTGTGTTTCTTTAATATGTACTTTTATAACTTACAATCTGACGGTCACGATATGTTCCTAGACATGAAGTGATCCGATGGTTAATTCTCTCCTCAGTGTTACTGACACTTGATCTGTGGCTTAACACTTGATTGGTACATGATCTCTATTTAAGGAGCATGGAGGGTCATTTATAGGGTGATTGTTCATGAGAGAATCTTATGTAAATTTTCTTTCATTTATTAATAAATTTCCTGAAGTGGTTGCGATGGCTCAGGTCGTGGATTGTTTACCTCTTTGAGGGTTTTAACCACTTCAAGAATAATAGTGTATTGATTTTGATCTATTTGTGAGCAGTGCCCTTTGGTGTTCCGACTGAGGAACTTACCCTGTAAATTCCTACAATGGGATAAATGTGAAATTCTGACTATTTGAATCATGGTTAACTTGTAAAAGGAAATATTCAAATCCCAAATGTAGGGACCTTAAAATTTTATGTGCTTCTACAATAGCATGATCTAATTGTTTGCAGATCTGCTATATCTATGAGACTTAGCTGGAATTAACACATTTCAAATCCAAGATAAAAATTGGACGCTATTGTGTACACTTTCTCTCTGTGCTTTGTTAATGGTGTATGTTTCTTTGCTTGGGAAAAAGTGGGTGGTAATGACTTTTACTATTGCTGGTGGTATCAAACACCATTCCTAGTGGTAATGGAGTGCGATCAATTTCACTCGCGCCTCTTGTAAAGCACAACCCTCGCCACTACTCTAAAACACAACTTCTGATGCATGATTGACTAGGCAAAAAATCATTGGCACATAATGTCGTCCCAATGTGTTTTCTTGCTCACTTATCCTTCATCCTACATTCATAGGAAGTTTTTCAACACTTTGTTACACGATGCCTTCCAAATAGCCACTTGTTTTGGATGGAACCTTACCTCTAGGGAAAGAAGCAGACTAGGTGACTCCCTAGATAGAGGAGGGATGGGAACTATTTATATGTTTGGTCTTGTAGGCTTTAAACTATTTGTAAATTCTTTCTTGTTGTTTTCTTTATATAATTTTGAGTTTTCATTGTCACATCTACATTAAGGTGTGCACATCAAAGAGGATTGGTTGCATAATTTCTTTCCCCTTGGGATGTTGGCAAGAAGCATGCTAGAAGCCAAAGGGATCACAATCAAAAGCCTCGGAATTGAAAAAATTGGTAAGGAGTTAGCAACCATTCTTATAACTAGTTCAAATTTGCTACATTTTTCCCCTCATCACTTGCTTGATCTTTAGGACCATTTTTCTGAAATGGTATGAAAGTTAATGATGAGATTCAACATTTTAATAAATTAAAAATTTCGTCTATCCAACACTAATCATGCCATCTTTGCTACCAAGGCTTTTTTAAGATATTCTCAATTGGTCAAGCTGAGAAAGATAATGAAGCAAAAGTGAGAGTTTTCATTATAAAAAAGCTCAGGCTTTAGATTAGGGATATCTTGGGTGAATGCTTGTATGGGGTCTGCTTGGGCCCGAGCCTATGAGAAACAAATGTTATTGTCTTATCTACAGTTAAAGAGTTTATTTTATAAATAATGTTTTTTGAAGATTTATGTAATCTTGTTCACTACCACACTTCCTAGTTTCTATAATTGCTTTTGCAATGCTTGTTATGATAATTTTAAGTTAACATTAAACTAGACCAATGCTCTAAATTTCTGTTTTGCATAGTAAAAACTATTTCTATTGTAGCTCAATCTACAGTTGTTATAGGTAAATTTGTTGTTGTTATCATAATGTTGTTATTTCAAGAACAATTTTTGATGTACTGGAGATCAACACATTGTTACAGAGATATCAGTTTGTTGTAGATCAACTTAGGTGGTTTTGGCGATAGTAATTGGCATGGCAGTGCCGTCTTTGAGTCCATAATAGTTGGACTCATAACGCACGTTAACTCATCCATACCATAACGATGAAGTGGACTTCATAGGCATATCAAGTACAAATTATCTCCTTTGATGATAGGCATGTTGGACATGATGTTGACATGCAACAACACAGATCATTAAACCAGAGATATTTCATGTGTTGTCCCAACTCAACTGCCCAATACAAGTAGGCATGGACCATAGTATGGGATTGTAAATATTTTCATTGCATCAACGTTAACCGTGACAAATGGCTTAACAATAAAGTTAGACGTGTGTTAACCAAAACAAGTGTTTTCATGGGGTTTATTCTAGCATTGCCACACTATTAAATACAACCATGCATTAGGTGGTAACATCACACTAAGCATTTAGATAACTTTTCTACTAATGCTATTTAATATTCACTATAAGAATACACCTGCAACGTTAGTATCTAGTGAGGACCAGTATGGAAAAATGGAGATGGAAGTACTGAAATTGAAAATACTTTTTCGTGACACTGAAATTGGAAGTACTGAGTCCTTTAACAACCTGCAGCTAGCTATAGCTTCTTTCAGTTAAAGAGGGTTTCTTCTTTTATATATTTCGTAAAGTTTCTGCTTTTACTTTTTTCTGTGTCATTGGTAAGTAATGAATCATTTAACAACCTATAGCTTCTCTCAGTTAAAGAAGCTATAGCTTCTTTTAGTTAAAGAGTGCTGCTTCTTTTATATATTTCTAATGTGCCCGCTTTTGCTTTTTTTGTGTGTCATTGGTAAATTATTTTTTCCCTATTAAGGAGAAACAACAATGTATTCTTTCAAAGAATAAAAAAACATATGTTGATCTTTAAATTAGAAATCCAATATACATAGCTTGTGTTTGTCCAACACTCTCAAACAACAAAAATAGTTCTATAACTTACATATCTCCCTAAGCCTATATATTATCCATCATTAACAACATCTTCCAGACTGGTCTAAAGACCGTCATTATAAAAACATATAATAGAATCTGAAGGAACTGAAAATGATCCAGCTACATCCGCCATAGCTCTCCATTCGAATCTGTTTTTTAGGAACATATAGAGAGATATGCATGGCCCTCCACTTCTTTTATTTTCATCTTGCCTTCCTGCATCTTTAATGCTTACATTGATAACATGTCTGTGTTACCTGTATATGTGTTAGAATGGCATAAATTCAAATTGTTCTCTTCCATTTTTTATTTGTTTTGTAGTGTAACTAGGAGGATAATATGGGGTACCTAGTGGAGGTACCTAAGGGAAATAATAATAGATGTTTAGGTGCTTAGCAGTTTGTATCAGAACAGTTTTTTGGGCCACAAACAGGGCAAATTTTTTTCTTCTATTTTACGGGTTTTTAGAGGAACAAAAGAAAAGAGGGTTGTGACACTTCGATCAATTTTTGTAGCTTTGGTATAAAATTTGGCAAAAACAATTGATATCTGGGTTCCTCTCAGAAAAAATTCTGATTTTAAAATAAAAGAATCATCTCAATTGGAGTTCGGGAGGTCAAGATATCACTGATATGAAATCAGATATTTCAGGGTTTTTTAATGACAATTGTATAGAACATGGAGTTGATACTTGTGATAGGTTTCTTAGATTACCATCAGATCAACACCGCTGGATAGAGGATTTTCATAGGTTAGATTTGGTATATTATATGTTGTGGTTTCGATAAATATCCTCTATGTGATAGCCATGAAATTTTTTATTCTCAAAACCTAATGGACCTAAAAAATGACAATTTAGTGTTGATGAAAGAAACTAGCCAGGTTTACTCTATGACCATATTTTATTGGATTTAGATGATGATTTTGATGACTGGTACATGGACATTTGTCATTTTTGGGATGATAATTATTTTCACCTGCCATTTAATGACTCTACTCCACCTTATGAAGAGAACATCTGTTGAATTTTCTTAAGCCAAACAAACTGACAAAACATTTCATAGTAAATTCCTTTCGGTAAACTAAATGAAACTGCAGATTATTAAATAAATTGCACATATGGTACTTTAATAGTTAATAAAATACAAATCATCAGAAGCAAGTAGACGTCAATTTTACACATGCACACAAATTTCTACCCTTTAGATCGGCTTCTTAATAAATAAGATCAAAGCTTAGAAGAACTTTCCTAACCTAAGAAATAATGTGTCTGCTGAGAAAATTACAAGCTATAGCAAAAATGGGCAAAATGTCCGTAAAAAAATCCTTCTTGTCTAGGTGTTGGGTTATCCTCCTCTTGTTTTGTTGCAATCTACTTGCACTCTCCTCCCTTGAGCTGCTCCCTAGACGAAAGTCCTTCTTCACCCTTGCTAAGATCTCCTTAAGTCATAGTCCTTTGTGTCTCAAGTTATTAATGTCTCTAGTGTGTCTTCCACTTTTACCTAGCCTAGCTTTTATAATCTTTAGTTGTTGACTGAATCCATAACCCTAATCTCCAAAGAGCTAATCGGTTGACATTAGATCTCATCTCACTTGAGATCGATGGTCAGGATTCATCTAATTCATTAATGCAAATGACGTTTGTATTTCATCAGAGTAGAGTTACAAAAAGCATGAATAGGATTCTACTGGAAAAGGAAATAATTTTTTCCACCACTACAACTTGAGTGGTCATTGGGAAGCAAATTCTTAATGAATTCATTAAACCTTGACCTTAGAAACCACACAACCAAGAGGAGAGTGTGAAGAGTAAAGATGATCAAGAATTCCTTTCATCTCCATTGCAAGGAGTAGAAGTTATCGAAGGAGTTGTAGAAGCAGAGGAGGACAACCTCACCAATGAAGCAAGTAGTTGTTCAATGGATGTATGAGAGAGCAAAGAAGGATTTCAGAGATGGGTTGAAATTTCTTTTATTGCGAGCCAGTTGAAGAATGACTCACCAATATATAAACTAGATTACTAGTTATAAAGTCACCTACAAGCACCATGTAGGGGTATGCAACACTATCATTCAATTGACATGGTCCTAGAGAATTTTTTCCATGCTAAGATGTTATTGGTTGTAGCAAATAAAGTATTCACATGACCTTTTATGGAATTTTTACTTGATGGCATAGCTTGTTTGGGTCATGCTAAAGAACAAGATCAACATTTGACTTGGTTTCATCGATTACCAAGTTTGACCATATCCAAGTTTGAAAGAGATGGGAATGGCTATTAACTCTAGAGTTCAAATCTAGAGATTGCTCAAAACTAAGAATCAATGAGAAAAAAAGATTCATTGCATGAACAAGTAAGCTAAAAATTAGAGTTAAATGTATAGTTAGAATTCGATCCAATAGCTAGATCCATCAGCCAAAGTCAAAGCCATGTTCCAGAGAAGTAGAAAGAAGGCACATTGATCTAGATTGGCTTTTCGTAAGATTTTGAAGACTAAAGAGCGTCTCAATGTGAAGATGTGATCTAAAATGGATATGTAATGTCCCCACACCCAAATGACTAAAGATAACTTTGAATATAGAAATTTGATAACCTATAAAAGATTTCTCATTTTCGTCACCGTAAGTATAGGGAAGCCATTGAAATTGAGAGGTCTTCCAATAATATTAATAGGGATGATGGCTGGAAAATTAGTAGCTATTAGATTCCCGCTCTTTTTTTTTTTGGCAAATTTTTTTTGTTTTTTAATTTTTTCTTCTTAGGTAAGAGTTACCCGTTAATTTATTATAAATATATATTAAGAAGGATACCCCATTAATTTATTTTTAGTTTTATTAATATTAAATTAATTAATTAATTTCATAGTTATTTACTTTCATTTTTAATGTTTATTTTATTTTTCCAACTATCCTAATTAGAATTCGTTTCATCTTGTTTCTTAGTCTTTTCAGATCTATAAATAAAAAATAAAAAAATTTATTTTTCCATTTAAATATAGCCGTTAAAAAATAAATAAAATAAATAAAATAAGTAATTAATTATTAATCAATAAATAAATTATTATTAAATAAAACCTTAGTCAATATAGTCGTTTATAATGAGTAGATATTTAATATAATATAATATATAATATAATATATATAATATATATATATAATATATATAATATATATATATATTAAAAAAAAAAATATGTATATTTCACTTTTCCTCTCCTAGTCAAATTAGCCGTTTTCATCTAGTCATTAGGAATTGCCTATTTTCCTATTTAACCTACTTCCCAGACCTGTTTCTTCATCTTGTTGTTAGCCTCGCTCTCTTAAAAACACTTATAAATCCAAATAAAATAATTAATTAAATTAAATCATGAGAGTTAAGTTTCTCAAACTAAGGAGTTTAGTTATGAGGAGAGATTCTCTCCAACTAGTTCTCTTAAATTAGTGTGTAAGTTGAGAAATTGTCTCAACCAAGTGAGTCTAAGATAGACGCACTATATTAAGACCACTTGCTCATGTATTTAAATGTAATATTAAATTATTTGAAGAAGAGAAAATTACATGAACATGAGAGACCACATGATGGCTCTCTGCCTTTTCCGCCATGTCAATTTTTACATGTCTGGTATTTATTTTACTGCTGATGCTTTTAAAAACTTTGCTTGAACTGTTGATTTCATGTTCGCTTGTTGGCGATCGCTTTGAATGAAATGTTATGAGTGCTTTAATGAACTTTATACAGTGTCGCTTGTTGTGCGTTGAACTGTCACACTTGATTTGATTACTTGACATGCTCGTTTGATCTTAGTGTGCTTAAAACACTGGCTTGATTTGATGCTCACTTGAACTTGCTTGGTTGGTTACTGACACTTGTGATTTCTTGAATGTACTCATTGTGATGATTTGTAAAAATGGAAAGGGTGTTGATCACTGTCAAAAATGCACCCAAGATACAAATGACAAGTTCAATCTTGATGACACAGTTGAAGACTTATTTGACTTAATGTATTCACCTTAACAATTCAAGTTCGGGTGCCAGTTACAACTGAGAATGCACCCATACAATTCAGTTAAAACATGTTTATTTGCAAGTGATACAAAAGGTGTTGATGATGTTGATGTTGTCTTGGCTTGAAATGCTTGATTTTGTAGCATCCTTAACTTGATTTCTTTGATTACAGAATGTGAAATGTGCTTGCTTGGAAGATCATCTCATCAAGTTGATGATGTGATGCTTTGTGCTTGTGAACTTAATTAATTATGTGAGCTTTGATTTCAGGAGCTTGATCGATGACTTGTATATGTAAACTTTCTTATGTACATGCAATTCACTAATTTTTGTGTGCTACATGTGTACCATATTAGAAAGCTACCACATGAAGGTTAGTGTCAAAACTAGACACACAAAAAATAAGCAACATCAATCACTACACAAGGTGTACCTAAGATCCCCTTATTCAATTTCGGGCAGATCTAGGACACAATCACCACCAAAAAGATATGTCTTTATTAAGCATTGATCACATCAACATTTTATCTTTATAACATCATCATTAAGACTGCTCAAGTAATGAGAATCCACTCTTGAAATAACTTCTCTTCAAGAACTAAATAACTATTGACTCAAGCTTCTAGAAAAAATATTCACTTGTCTCTCCATGCTTAAAACAAATGCACACTTATTGCTCCAAAATTACAAAAATAGTTTTACCTTGTCTCTCCAAAAGCTCCATAAAAACTCTACTTTCAATTCGTAAATTTCAGACAAAAAAGGATCTGAATCTAAATAAAGCTTTTTACCAAATTGTATAATTTTCTCAACAGAAAAAATGACTATGCTTCCTGCAATATCAATCACAATTCCCTGAAAAGCAACAATATTTATGGAAGCAACACTTTGCTTGAATGATATGATTTCTTCCATGCCCCCAAAATTGAAAATTAGCTATTTTCCTGCAATAGCAATCCAAAGTCCATCAACCTTGATGAAGAGGGCTGAGCAGAGAGAAAAATGTGTTGTTGGTGCTTCAAATGTTATACGAAAATTTTCTTTTATGCCAGATAAAAAAATCACAATACTTTAATGTTGTCGATTTGTTGTTAATCGCTACATGATTGTATTTTGGATTCCACGAACAAGGAACAACAACATGTCACAAAACTTAGCAATCCATAGAGAGGTGACAAGAAATACCTGGGAGCAACCTGATAAATTTCCTCCACCCTTTGAGAGCTGAGATTTTTGCAATGGAGATGTGGGGAAAAAGTTGAAAATGTCTATAAAAAATGGATGGTCCAATGAACTATAAACACATATTTACCTTCTCCATGAAACTCATATGATGGACTCTTACGAACTATCTATAAGGTGAGATTCAATATGTATCACCAATGGCTCCTCTTGGTGACTCCAAAACCTTCTCTAAATATTTGTCGATTCCTTTGATGTGTATGGAGCTCCTTGCTACTCTGACCTTAACCTTTTCTTCTCCTTCACTTGTTTACCATTCGACTTGATCAATGTTGTTGATCTCCAATGGTGGTTATAGTTTCATATTTGACCACTTTCCTCGATCACTACCATCCACTAAAGGATACAACAACAAAATATCTAAGGAGAAACATATTCAAGGGTTCTGATGTAACTTTCATAAAAATGGGGATGGTATAATTTTTTTTTTTAGTGATAGTGTCATATGTGACATGCCTGATTTCTACACAAGTGATCCGAATAGAAGAACTAACGAGACACAAATATTTCATTATAAGAAATATTGATAATAGTGGTCCATTCCCAAAAGCCATGATGAACTTAGCTTATTTTAAATTTGGTAAATAGAGAATGTGAGGCACAACAGAAAAATCAGACAAATTGTTGGAGAAGTCAATAGATGTCACATGAGGAAATTGTGAGACAACACCACCCTATTTAAAAGATTAAGCTGATAATCTGAAGTGAAAATTATACAGTTTTATGATTTTCATTACACACAACTATCGATCCTATCGTGACCAGCGGTAAGGATTTCCACCATCCACAGGGAATTAAAACAAAATCCTTGTCTCAATCACATCAATTAATCCATCGAAAAACCATCACAAATTGGCTGCCTTACTCCCAAAACTACAATTCCAGAACAATGCCAATTCTCACATAATTGTATGCCTTCAAATTTCCTTAGGCTTACCTACTAGGCCCAAAGAACTGAAATC
>APFE030941638.1:6144-26045 GCA_000404065.3 Pinus taeda
CAATGTCCCAAGAACCAGAAGAGATGAAGGAGATGCAAGACAAAGAAAGTTGGAAGACCGTAGAGAAAAGAAAGAAAGCTACAACGCCAATCTCGCCAAGAAAGACGAGGAGCCAGACAAATAAAAATTAAGAAAATTGTAGGTCCGATAGACCAATTTGGTCTCAGTGGACGTTAACCATCATCATCATCATCATCAAAAAAAACCAACACTTTTCATTATATGATAAATTTTAAATTTTAAGCGAAATAAATGTATTTCTCTTTAGGCATAGAATTATTAGTAATCCAAAAAGAATTATTAGTGATCCAAATTAGTTCATGATATTTATCTCTTATTAAATTACTCTAAGTTTTTAGTGACATTTTTATAAAACATTGATATTTCTCCTCCTTAACCTAATTCTCCATCCTATTCATTCAATGAGATATCCTATCAACTTGAACCCTCTTCTAGAAAACTTCCTCGCAATTTTTAACCAATTAACAAGTGAGAAACCAAAGTATATGCCCTTGCAATTACCTGGAGTGCATACAGAATCTAGGAAACTTCACTTGTAGGGAGTAGTGCTCCTCTTTCATTCTGGAAGCGCATTATGCCACACATTAGAGAAACTAAACCTATGTTATAATGGGCTATGCATTCTCATTTGCCTATGTTACCCTAGAAGTCATTAAGCCCCCAAATTAAGCCCCCAAATTTTTCTAGAAGTCATGTAAGTGAACAAATAGAAACCTGGTTGGAGGCAATGATAAGATGTTTCACACTAAGAGAGTATACTTCCAATTTAAAGGTTAATATAGAGATATTCCAACTCAATGATAGTGATATTAATTCATATTATAATTCATAGAACAATTAGTACTATTATAAATTTTTTAATTATAAAAGATATTTCATTTAGTTTATTAAATATAAGTAGATTTAATTGATTTTGTTATGTTACAAACAATTTATCTAGAAGAATACTCACCATATAGGTTTTACGTCAAAGAAAAAATAATTAATCATAATTTGTATTGGTAACCTTGATATTTTATAATGAAGAATATATTTTCATATTTAAAATATGAAATTTATAAATAATGTTGTTAATAGTTAGCATAATTTTTAACATCAATTTTTAAGTGAAATATATTTATATAAATAGAATTTTTATTTTGTTAGTCAATTTAGAGATTACAACAAGCTCGGCATTTGGCTTGAGAAACCACGACCTAGTGGCGTCTAAGCCATCATAATCACCATAGGATCGCGGATTATTTCCCACTAATTGGTGACCTTCACATCACAAAGTGACTTAATTGTTTACCCCATCAGCACTGAATGAGCTTATATAAATATAACTATTTTAATTAATATAATTCCCAATTAAATATATTTATATAAATATAATTATTCTGATTATATTATAATTACCAAAAATATCTAACATTGTCTTGGCAATTAAAACACTAGGTGTAAGATCAACTTCCATTTTTTTCACTCTCTCACTTTGCAAGTAACAGCTCGTTACAATCTAACACATCCGTTCTTGTCATGATATAATATCTCATATCTTCTCTATCTATGTTTGAATAAAACGTGATTCTCTGAACAAGAGAATCTGATGTTGTGCTATTCTCATTCTCATAGGTCGTTATCTAAATCCTTCATATAAAACAGTTATCATGCACTCTCTTATTTTATTTTTCGTCCCACTGTCGCTGCCAATAATTTCAATCATTTTCACGGTGTCACCGCTCTTGCTTTGAATATTTTAACAGAAATCTGGCTGAAACAAAGTACCATTAACAATTATGTTCAGTGAAATGTAGTTTTTAGTTTCCGTAATGTAGTTCCATTAAACATTACATTACATGCGGATACTGCAACTAATGCAGTTTTCAGTTTCCGTATACATAAATTGATCGTACTTCATCAATTAATTACCAAGGTATTTTTCAATAGAAGCGAGTAGAATTATCTTCTCGACTTCTTATGAATTAAATCTGGTAATTGACATAGGGAACCTTGTGGGAGAATTTGAAATGGAGTTTCTTACCCCTTTTGATTCTCTTCACATGTCTTATTTCCAGAGAGATATTATTCCTTCTCAGGAAGATGTATTGGAAGCCATGGTTGGGAAACATCCATTTTCATTTGTTTCATCTAAATGGAAGCAATGATCCAATTGAATATGAGGATGGTTCTTTTACTGTTTTAGTCTTGTTAAAAAATAAAACAGGTTCAACCTCGTGAAAAAAGAAAAAAACTCGTTATGAGGATGGTTCTTTTACTATGTCAACCTCATTAGAAAATGAAACAAATACTTGTGAGGATGGCTCTTCTTCTATTGTGTCAAGCTCATTGAAAATGAAACAAGTGTAGGAGAGGATTGTTCTTTTACTGTGTCAACGTCATTAAAAAGTGAAATATATTATTATGAGTATAGTTCTTTTCTTGTCTCAAACTCATTAAAAAATGAAACAAGGTTACATGAGCATAGTTATTTTCTTGTGTCAAGGTTGTTAAAAATGAAACAAGCTACAATGAGCATAGTTCTTTTCTTGTGTCAATCTCAATAAAACTTATCTCAAGCACTATTTCTTCTTTGTTTAAATCTTGTGTAAAAATGAAACCACTCTCAAGCTTAGTTTTTCTCTGTTTCAAGCTTGTGTAAAGATGAAACCACTCTCGCACATAGTTTTTCTATGTTTCAGGCTCGTGTAAAAATGAGACTACTCTCAAGCATAGTTTTTCTTTGTTTCAAGCTTGTGTAAAAATTAAACCTCTCAAGCATAGCTTATCTCTATTTCAAGCTTATGTAAAAATGAAACCACTCTCAAGTATAGCTTTTATTTGTTTCAACATTGTCTAAAATGAAAACTACCTCAACTCCATTTCAATTATTATTTTCAAGACTCCTTAAGATCATGAAAATATGGAAATTATTTTCCTATATTTTCACACTCATAAAAAATACATGAAAATTTTGAGTTCTTTCTGTCTTTTCTTGCTCGTTAATTAAATTGAAAGTTGGTGATATGCGTAAATTTTTATCATTTTTCAAATTCGTTAAAAACTTACGAAAAGGAAAAATCAAGAATTCTATTTATGCCATTTTCATACATTTGAAACATGAAAAGGTCATTGTGCACTTGACCATTTGAACTCGTAAAAGTAATTGAAAGGTCATATATTAAGTATTACTTTACTGCTTTTATAGACTGAACTAGACTATTTACGAAAAAGAGCATTTGAACTTGTAAAAGTAATTGAAAGGTCATCTATTAAGTATAACTTTACCCCTTTTATAGACTGAACTATACTATTTACGGAGAAGGTATGCACTGACTAATCGTAGTCAATAGAGTTCTCTCCTACATGATTTTACCCTTTTTTGGGCTTGAGGGACTAAATTTATGAAAAAGGACACTATGGAGTTTACTTATGTTTTTCTCCTGACTCCCTAAAACTGAAAAACGCTGAGATTCAATTTCTCCAGGCTTGTTAAAATTTTATATTGAAAGAATTCAACAAGTTTTTTTTTGTGTCTTTTCAAACTATTTAAACATGAAAATGACATATATTTACCCCTTCACATGACTCATAAAATATAAATCGTGGATGACTTGTTAAGCATGACGAAAACAAACCGCTCCTTCCTATGGTTCGTTAAAAATACTTCGATGGACTCATCCGAGGGATGAGCTTATAGGACATGCATATGTTATCCTCCTCAAGCTTGTAAAAAATAAAGAGGTACTTACCAATAATGGTGTGAGAAAAGTGAGAAAGAATCTTTTTTTTTCTTTTATAAAAGGTAGTATGTTGCTCTTGAAAATGACACTCCACTACTTTTTGTGTCTGGGTTGGGAAATCCATTTGTCTCCTAATTGACCATATCTTATTGAAACTCTTTAGTTGGTTTTGGTATTCTATTTTGATTCAAATGGTTCCAATTAAGAATGGCGCATCGTCAATATGTTCAAGAGAAGTCCAAACTCAATTCAAATTACTTTGCCATTGATAGTCTTCAATCGTGTTGACCATCCAAGAGACAATCCTCGAATACTCCAAAGTTATATTCTTCAAAAATTTACATTAGTTTCATGTCGTGGGCCATCCTAAGACGAGTGCACTTCTTATAGACCACAAATCACTATCGAATAAATTGAACTAGAAACCTTTAGTACCTTGGAGCCTGCATGCATTAATGGTAGGTTTCTCGCCTTCGATGACATGTCCTCATCATTGACTGTCAATCAAATTATTATATGAATGTTTGACTCCAAGACATCAATTCACACTTCATATATTGTACAGGAAATACCTTGACAGCCATTTTCATTACAGATGGTTTCTCTCGCCTTGTTAATGGTTCACATCATTAACTAGTAGTCAAGTGGTTTCTACCATGTTCGATTACGCGACATTCACTCGCATGCTTAGATTCATACTACATATCTAGAGATGGAGATCAAGACCCTGGATCTAGTTTCATCAATCCAAGATACATGGAGTTGTTAAATATTCATTATTTGTAAATATAGATTCATTGATGGTTGCGTCCATACTATGTCTTTTGTTGACATGGATCTTCATATGTATTTATGTACTGGTTCTTTGAGACATTTATGTTCTGAGTATGAGAATTCCTACCTCAATGATGATTATATATTGCATTGTAACATTTGAGAGATTGTTTCAGGTATCTGACTGCAATCTGCAAGCACTTCAGTCGCCAAAAATATCTTGTGACATTACACTTTAGGATGCAATTTGTTACATGTCATTTTCTGTATTAGGCAAATGACCATTGGTTTTGATCTTTTGATATCCATCAACGTGTTACAAAGAAACCCCTTGCATTGCTAGAATAAAAACTATCCCATAGAAAATGAAATTCCTAGATCCCAAGGCTTAAAAACCTATTCCTAATCCAAAGACACAAAAAGCTCCATTGGGAGCTGCTCATAAATGTGCTCTGTCTTACCTTGTTGACTACACACATGACTCAATTAATGTAAAAATAAAAAGTAAAGCCTATAAGCATTGTTATTCATATCTTTCTCAACTAACAAGCTTCAAATGAATTCCTATTTATCCGTGATCCCTCCCATCATGGAGCTATTCCCTCTCTCTGTGGAAGCCCTGTCGTACCATTAGTGGATATCATCCCTTGGGAGATGGATACCCAAATTTCCGCTCCTGGCCTATAAAGGTAACATAGTACTGAGGATTGGGAAGGATGGTTGGAAGTAGGATTATGCTATAGAAATAAGGTTGGAAGGCTATTCATTAAGGGAGAGGGTTTGAGATTATGGGAAGGGACTTGCAACATCAAAGCTTCAAGATTGTAAGTTTATTCTCGATTTTATTAATATAAAAGAAATTGTTCATTCTCAGTTATGTCTTTGACGATATAATTTATGGGATTCCTTTATCAACCACAAAGATTATGATTTCATATTGATCAATTTATGATATATTATTGACTTAATTAGTTGATTGATATCTTATGCTATATATTGGATGTTTTGATCTTGTGTATGTTTCTTTCTGTATGTAGATCTCCTTCAGGACATCACAAAGAAGATGTGGGGAGCAACGGGAAGATCTCTAAAAAATCGAGGAGAAACAGATGGTTGAAAGCTCTGAAAGGGACTTTGTCAAGCATTTTGATTAAATGATAAGTGATCTCTATCACAATTTTTGTTTCAATCAATCACAATCTAGAGAAAGGTAGCAGTTCCTTGTTGTTTGTTACTACATCTATCTGAGGTCTAGGGAGATCATTGTTGTCCGCATAACATGGACTCTAAATAGAACTACACAAGTCAAAAATAACACATCGGTCCTCTACAAAATGGTAAATATGATAAAAAAAGCATTGCATACGATAATCTAATAAACATATGATAATATGATACTTGTGAACTATTTGAAAAGTTGCATTTTCTGGGTAAGTGGTTTCAAGCATGGCCTTATTTCATGCCCTAAGTAGCTTCTGCTACTGTGAAGTGTCTACAGGGTTCACATTTCCTCTAAGTTATCCTTTCACCCCTCTCCTTCTCTGCCTCAATTGCGCAATAGGCCCAATTGTCCACCTCTAATTTTCTACAACCTTCATATGATTGGGCTTCACTACCAACAAGGCGTCTAGTAAGGAGACCACAAACCATGCCACATGACCATCTGCTACTTGCATGTACTCACCGTATTCTACTTGTGAATGGTTCCACAAGCTATGCTTTTCGTGTAGGGGGTTTTAGGCATGGCCTTCTTATGCACCTTGCAAGAGCTTCTGCTTCTTTCCGTGTCTACAGGGTTAACATTTCCTCTAAGTTACCCTTTCACACCTCTCGTTCTTTGCCTCATCTGCTTAATAGGATCAATTATCCCCCCACAATTTTATATAGCCTTGGTATGACTGGGTGTCACTGTCAAGAAGGCCTCTACTAAGCAACTCCCACAACAAAAGGCACAAGGGTTATTCACCATATTTTGTGATTTGCACATAATACTTGTGAAATGTTCCTCTGTTCCATGCAATAGCTTACTTCAATGCCCTGCAATAGCTTCTGCTCCCTACAAGTTTATTCTCCCTACAATAGCTTGCATTAATATTTCTTACCTGCAAGTTATGCTTTGGATAGTTTTTTCCCTTCTTCTTGTTCTTTTATGCCCTACAATAATCCAAATCATGCATTTTAGTTCTCTTTTAGGGGTACCCAAATTGAATGAATAGGAAGGACATGAACGGAAAACCTCAATCAATGCCACTAGTAAGTGCACCAGAAGTGTGCCCTGCATCAGTAAATGAATTGCTACTAGTTACTATTAGTACATACATATGTTGCTGTAAAAACTCTATTTTTTTTAATATTCCAAATCCTGTATCGTGCTAGTTTTATATCTACAATATATAATTTACTAGAACGATTAAAGCAATAGTTGCAATTGTAGTAGTAGAGAGTTAATCTTCTTTGATTACATGCTCTTGATTATTTCGATACATTGATATTTATCCTCATTAACCTAATCCTCCATCATATGCATTGAATGAGATATCTTATCAACTTGAACCCTCTTCTAGAAAACTTACTCGCAAATTTTAACTCATTAACGAGTGAAAAACCAAAGTATATGCGCTTGCAATTACGTGGAGTGCATACAGAATCTAGGAAACTTCACTTGTAGGAAGTGGTGCTCCTCTTTCATTCTATAAGTGCATTATGCCACACCTTAGAGAAGCTAAATCTATGTTATAATGAACTATGGATGCTTGTTTGCCTATGTTACCCTATCTTAACCCATGTTCTTGCAACCTTCTTCCACCATATTTCCAGCTCAACTTCAAGACATAACATGCAACCATGAGAAACAATGACACTCATAGGAAACCACACATTGGACCAATACAAGAGTTTGAAACATTATAGCAAGGATACACACTATTAAACACTAGTTGACATCAAAGGAAACATTACAATACCAACATGGCCCCCATTGAAATTTATTTCAACCTAAATCTCACCTTTAAAGCTAAGCACAACACTCTCTCCCCATTTCACATAAATGGAAAAAGATAATATCTTCACTAAATAACAATGCCAACAATGTGAGAAACAATATTGCAGAGATAGAGTAGAGATCAAAGCTCATATCTGGAGCATATGTTAGAGGATGATGGAGCTATTGTGCATCTATGTGCCTAACATGCCTGTGGTGTATTTTGTTTGATGTCAATTATTGTTGATATGTTGTTGGAGCTGATGTAGTAGAGTTTAGATTATCGATGTGTTTGTGATTAGAGAGGTTCCATTGGAGAGTTTATTCTTGTAGCTTCATTGGATGTTGAGATTGTTATTGTATGTTACTGCACCATTTGATTTTGAAGAGAAGACTGATTGTGTGGGTTGGTGTATTGATTGAGTTTGTATTGCAAAGATTGTGTTGGAGGGCATGTATTGAATGTTTAAAATATACAAGCAAGTTGTTTAGAAGAACTCCTATCCTAGTTAAGAATGGTGAAAAATTACCAGGCTGTCCTTGCACATGTAATTATGACAATACTCTTGAGATTTATGGGTTTGAAGATGATAACTCATTGGTTTAGATTAATATTTCAAATAGAAGTGGAGCTATTCCTTTTGGAGAAGAAGTTAGTAGCGATGATGGAGAAAATGAGAGAACAATTGAAGATCAAACTCAGCATTAGATATTGTAAAAATGCTCTCACATGAAAATAGAGTTTTGAAGACAATGCTTCAAATTCCTAAAGAAAGAGAATAATTTCAAGGAAGAAATTTCTCTGTTGAAAACCCAACTAGAGGAGGCAAGTAGAACGAAAGAGGAAGTGAGCAATCACATGAAGGAGATTGAAGAAAATGTGAAGCACTAAAAATCTATGCAAACTTTGCAAGAGAGGAATGAAAAAGGAGTGGATCTAGTGCAGAAGCATCTACAAGAAATCAAGAAATGTTAGCAGCAACCTGAAAAAAGTAGAATAATAACCAAGACCATGAGCATGAAAAAGGAGAATAACTAGATCAAACTTATTTTTAGATATTTTTCACCTTCACCTTTGGATATTCATATGGGTAGTAAGAAGGATCTTACAAGGGATACCTTGAGTGCTAAAACATATGTTGAGAAGAACAAAGTGGTCCATATGCAAGGATATGGGACACTACAAACGCTGTAGGAGAAATGCAGTTCTAGGTGTTATTAACAAAGCACAAGGAATTTGTTCAAGGTGGAGGTAGAGTGTGGTTATAGTTGAACAAGGAGAGACTACAAGGTCTTGGTAAAAAAATCAAGGCTTCGTGATATGGTTATTTTGAGATAAGAGAAAAGGTAGGATAAGTACAGCAGAGAAACCTCACTTTCTAGGTATGTTTTTCTCTGGAAAGAGTTCAGTAGGTCATATCTTTATTCATACCATGGTTTGTGAGTTTTTATTTCACTATTATTTATTTTCTGGATAATTTTAATTTTCATGCATACACAATTTAATAGTATTCTATAGATCCAGAAATCTAAATAAATAAAACTGTGATAATGTATATTTTGGATTTTCAAATATAGTTTCATTAGATCTATTTTGAATAATTATCTGATGGAATATCCACGACAATTTACGGATTGAATTAAATTTAACGAGTAATCACATAATAATTAATTGAAGTCTACTGCTGACTAAGATAAGGTCAATGATCCATTTAATAAATTAAGGTTGGTGTAGGGGAGAAACTTGATGTTAGAAACACGTGTGATGGTGACTAACAACATAGCATAAAACTTGATTTGTTAGCAAGGGAAAATTATTTACTAGATCCATGAGAATCTACTCAAAATCAACATCACTTGTTTACCAGCATAGTAAACAGGAAACTTACACATATCATTTTATATCTGTGTGTGTGCCAAATAATTGCTGACATCCTAAGTTGCACTAATAAGACTTGTGTGTCATGGAGATAATGGAATGTTTCAGAATGGCGGGGATGTGAGGGAATCAAGGCAGAGGAGACGCATCACAATGACCACTCCTCCAAGAACCCTATTTCCATCACTAGATTTACCTCTCATATTGTCCTCTATAGAGATAATTAATGAGAGTTTAAGAGGGCACAAAACAACTAAGGTGGACCTAGAGCGCTTTCCATCAGGGGTGGGAAATGTCAAGGGATCAAAGGATTTTAATAGAGGATCTCCAACTAGGGACATTACTAGGGCGCTTCAAAATATTAAGCCCACAAAATTTTCTAGAAGTCATGCAAGTGAACAAATAGAAACATGTTTGGAGGCAATGATAAGATGTTTCACACCAAGAGAGTATACTTCCAATTTGAACGCTAATATAGAGATATTCCAACTCAATGATAGTGATATTAATTCATATTATAATTCATAGAACAATTAGTACTATTATAAATTTTTTAATTATAAAAGATTATTTCATTTAGTTATTAAATATATAGATTTAAATGTGATTTTGTTATGTTAGCAAACAATTTTATTTAGAAATACTCCACCAATATACGTTTTACCGTCAAAGAAAAAAATTAATCATAAATTCGTATTGGTAACCTTGATATTTTATAATGAAGAATATATTTTCATATTTAAAATATGAAATTTATAAATAATGTTGTTAATAGTTATCATAATTTTTAACATCAAATTTTAAATGAAATATATTTATATAAATATAATTTTTATTTTTTTAGTCAATTTAGAGATTACAACAAGCTCGGCATTTGGCTTGAGAAACCACGACCTAGGGGCGTCTAAGCCATCAAAACCACCACGGGATCGCGGATTATTTCCCACTAATTGACCTTCACATCACGAAGTGACTTAATTGTATACCCCATCAGCACAGAATGAGCTTATATAAATATAATTATTTTAATTAATATAATTCCCAATTAAATATATTTATATAAATATAATTATTCTGATTATATTATAATTACGAAAAATATCTAACATTATCTTGCACTATTCTAATTGGCTTGACCCTAAGGATTTTATAGCTTTTGAAGACTCCATATGTGTCTTTGATTAGGAAAATGATAGAAGTTCTTTAAACTCTAATCTCCACTCATGGAGAAGAAGTAAAATTTGGATGAAAATGTTCCACTTTGACTCCATCACCCACATCTATTGGATCCAAAATTGCAAAATCTATCGACCCTCCTAGGTGCAAAATCAACTTTTTTTTCACTCTCTCACTTTGCAAATATCACATCACGTTATGATCTAACACATCCGGTCTTGTCATGATTTTAAACTATTCATAATAGCAAGAATCTATATTTTTGTATGGGGTAAGTTTCAATTATACAGAAAACTTGTTATAGTATAACCATATAAGTTTTAAATGTAGGGATAATGAGAAAATCCATTCTCTAGAATATGTTCACTCATACGGTGTTATTTTTCTTATCTTAAAGGTGTGGCGGTTTGAATATTTGTTCTATGTGACCCACGTGGATTGCAATTTGCGCCCACTACAGTAGAACTAATGATAAGGGCAACGGTCTAGTCAAGAGAGGCGGCTAGAACGAGTTGTACATTCCGGGCCCATCTACCGTCGTCCAGCACACATGCGTTATCCATAATTCTACCCACAGGGAGGCTTATAAATGGAGGCTGGCTCAACATATTGATAATTAGAGGTTATATATCATTCCACCCAGCCTTTCCCTTTTCATTTCCCATTGTAGAGGTTATATATATCATTCGAGATGAGGTACTCATTTGCTTTTGCATTGGCAGTAATGGTAGTAGCACTGGTTGTGGGCAGTGCTGTAGGCACGCCCAATACAAACTTCGTATCGTCTGCGTGTAACAGCCAGAAGATCCCAAGCGGAAGTTCCTTTTATAGTACTCTCGGATCCCTCCTCGTCGATCTAGAGGGAAACACTGCCTTCAGCGGTTACGACTACAAAGCATCGCGCGCAGGCTCACCCACCGCCTATGGGCGTGGAGTTTGCAATCAGGGAATCTCTCAGTCTGATTGCACCGATTGTCTTAAAAACCTTGGGGGCCGCATCTGGAAGATTTGCAGCAACGCCATCGGTGCTCGAGTTCAGCTAACTGACTGTTTCATCCGCTACGAGCAGTACAGCTTCTAGTTTAGTTATGTATTCTCTATCTAATAGCTTCTTTATCTATGTTTGTATAAAACGTGATTCTCTGAACAAGAGAATCTGATGCTGTGCTATTCTCATTCTCATTGGTCGTTATCTAAATCCTTCATATAATATATAATAAAACAGTTATCATGCACTCTCTTATTAGTCCCTGCCCTCCGGGCTGGCAGGGACTATAGTAATCGATCGGCAAGGCTAGCATTAGTCTGGCACGATAACCCATCAACATTATGTAACTTAAAACAAAGTTAGCTGATATGACACGAAAACCAACACGGTATTTTATATTTTCTTATTCGTTTGACCAATGAGCGGGTTTTCCATCTTATTTGGCCTCAAAACGAGGCATACGGGCAGTTATAAGGGCTCAAAAGTTAGGACAAGTGAACATTTGACAGTTTCGTTTCATGAACTCATGAACTAATGCTATGAACTAATGCTATGTTTGCATTAGCATTAAACCCGTAACATTTACTGTTAACCAAAACTTATGTACTTATGGTTTAACATAAGTATGGCAGCCCTGCCGTGTCATCGCAGCTGTTGGCAGCTGTTCTTCATGAAGTTCTACGTGTCTGCCAAGAGTTATTTTCTTGGCACCGCCTTGTTCAAGTTCCACTGCCATATATTCCAATATTCCAGAGATCCTCCTGGTAGGTCTTCCTTGGTTATCCTCCCCCTTCAGACGAACCACAGTATAGGCCGCAGCGACTGCATTGCTCGACCTTCAAACATTTCAGGTATATTATTCACCTATATTATCCTGCAACATGCAGAGATTCATAACTGTATGTATAATTGGTAATTAATAGCTGGGTTTTTAGGTTAAATTTCTTCAAAAATAACTACATGTATAATTGGTAAATACCAGCGGATAGTTAAATCAATCAACAGTAGCACAATAGCTAAATCAGGCTTAATCGTCGTAATACTTACAATTCCTGGGACTTCATGTTTTCCAGCGGCAAAAGGGAATTATCATCTGCCGTACCGTCTGTCATTCTGGAATCAGCTTCAATGGCCAAAGCACGATTAGCAGAATCTACTGCCAATTTATATGAAGCGGCGGCAACGGATTCAGGTACTCTAGCACCGCTGTCATAAATACAAGCACCTTATAAATTTAGAGGATGTCATGGGCATTTGAGGATGTGTAAGGTAAGATTTTTGTTTATTTTTTTTAATACAGAGAGAAAATTTAGATGACTATACTGAGTTTGCACAATTTACCAGCGGATAGTTAAATCAATCAACAGTAGCACAATAGCTAAATCAGGCTTAATCGTCGTAATACTTACAATTCCTGGGACTTCATGTTTTCCA
Source organism: Pinus taeda (assembly GCA_000404065.3). Classification (NCBI taxonomy): domain Eukaryota; kingdom Viridiplantae; phylum Streptophyta; class Pinopsida; order Pinales; family Pinaceae; genus Pinus; species Pinus taeda. The sequence goes on from APFE030941638.1 coordinate 19,119, forward strand.
GCGGCAAAAGGGAATTATCATCTGCCGTACCGTCTGTCATTCTGGAATCAGCTTCAATGGCCAAAGCACGATTAGCAGAATCTACTGCCAATTTATATGAAGCGGCGGCAACGGATTCAGGTACTCTAGCACCGCTGTCATAAATACAAGCACCTTATAAATTTAGAGGATGTCATGGGCATTTGAGGATGTGTAAGGTAAGGTTTTTGTTTATTTTTTTTAATACAGAGAGAAAATTTAGATGACTATACTGAGTTTGCACAAGAATAGACTAAACTAATTACAAAAGCAATGGCCTTTTTGCAGAATAAAAGGAGGATTAAGTTCATGAATTATTACCTGAACAAAGCGCTGAGAAAGTTCTTGCAGAAAGCGGTGATGCAATGATGCCAACGAACAAGCCAATCAGAAATGCCAATGCCCATTTTAAAAATATGTATTGAAACAATTCTACACTTGTTCTGGGCCTCCACTCTTGCTTGAACAGATCGTTTTCAATAATTCTGCAAAGTTATACACAAGGCAAAATTCTGAGTTACACAAAAGCGAAAAAGTGCAATCCAGATCAAGTTCAGAGAAAAATAAAATGAGTTCTTACTCATAGTCCAAACTCTCTATATCAGGAGGGACCTGTTCTCCCAGAAGAGCCGTCTGACTAGTCCTGGGAAACCCATTAAATCTACCTTGTCTTTGTTTCAGAAAAGGCTCGGATAACCCTCTTTCCAGAGCCTCAATATCTTCGTAGCAGGTGCTCTTTTACTCCCGGATTTCCTCATCCTGCAACCGCCATTAAACATGGATCAGACCTGCGAAACCCTTACTTGGCTTAGGGTTTATGTACGAAAATAGCGGTATATTTGATGATGGAGATGATTTTACTGTAATTGGACGACGAGAGTTTCCGGCCGAAGATGTAAAGATGCAGTATAATAGAACCAGAGTTTTGATACATTTGCAGGTTCTTTCAATGCTAGTTTTGCAAAAAACGTCCTGCGAGCTAGACTGCTAGACTGTGACCTCAAGCACGAAGCCGTTCTGCCCAGAAACATTACCATTCCCATTGTATCCAAAGCCATCAAATGCGACAAGGCGAAATGAATTACCTGGTTGTCAAAAGAGACAGGCACGCTTAAAGGCCAGTGAAAGAAGTGCATCTCCTGCTCCACAGTACTCAATATTTGCAAGGGTTTCCTGGTTTCCTCCGCCACTGTTTCAAAACCCAGAAATGAAAACTAGGGACGGGATAGCAGGCGGATGGTAATATGCCCGAACAGTAGCTGCAAGCAATTCCTCCGAGATCAGGCCTGCTGTAACCGTCAAGTTGTTTTCGAATAGCATTACCTGCGCGTGCCCGACTGCTAAACAGCTATTCCTGGTTTCGTCCGCCACGTTTCGCTCATGCACATCATAACATTAATCGATAATTAATTTTTAATACGGTTTTTGTTGACGTTTTGATACTATTTTGTTGAGGTGAGTGTAAAACGAAAAAGCCAAGTTGTACATAATATTTTATGTAACGTCTACTCCAATTATATAATCAAACCATTCGATATCTGTGGTTGCGAGGATTATGATCCCAGCAGCAGCTATCGAAACGCGTTGAGTTTTATCAAATCATTTGGTATCTCTGGTTGCGAGGATGATGATCCCGGCACCTATCGAAACGTGTTTAGTTTTTTGAAATATGAAAAATACACAGAATCATGTGTGGCATATAATGTTTAATCAAATACACGCTGGACATTCAACATTTCACAGAAACGATTCTTCTTTATGCTAACTTTTTGTTCTTAAGCACCGGGCTGAAGTCCTTCGAACTAAATCAGCGAATTTTGCTTAGAATTGATATAAATCTCATACATTTCTTTATTTAGAATTAATATAAATCTCATCCATTACTGTTGCGTTTTCTTTATTTAATATATGAGGAATTTTCATATACATCAATGTCATATTTATTATCATATTTTTAATAATATTATTAAAATTACTAATATTAACATTAGTATTATAATTTAAAATTAACACTAAAAGCATCTTTAAATATAATAATTAAATATAAATATTATATTATATGGGTAATGGGGTTTTAGCTTCGAAGGAATGACATGATGCAAAACTATTAAACGACAATAACTAAAACTATGCACATAGTTAATAAGTAACGAGATATATTTTCATTTATAAATTTGTCAGCTTAAAATATAAAAATACAAATACCACATCTGCTTTTTACCTGGTTAAAATAAATAAAGAATTACAATGCAAACAATGCAGAAAGATCAAATGATTTTTACTTTGTTTCTAAGCAAAAGATTCTTATGAAACCACGCGCTGTATAAGCTCTTCCTCTGGCCCGTGGTAGAATCTGCGTCACACGAATATGCGTGTATGGGGAAACAGTCTCGCGTTTTCTGCTCTGTCTTATAATTCTTCCTGATCGATCTCCTCCGTTGCAATGAATTTCCGTTCCATTTTACTCTGTATCAGATCGACTGTGCAGTATAAACGGCAAAGGCCTATCTGGGATTTCAGGAATTTCGCCCACTCCATCCAGCATCCTCACGGCTTCCACCATTCGAGGTCTGAATGCCACCATCACATGCGAGCACAAAATACCCACGAAAACAAATCTCTCCATCACGCTCGTTGCCCCGTTCTGCCGAATTTCCTCGTCTATGATTTCACTGGTCCTGCCACTTTTTACCAGCGACCATGCCCAATCCGTGATGAGATAATGGGAGACCGGCTTCCCACTGGTGTCCAGCGCCTTTCTGCCGCTCATGATCTCCAGCAGCAAAACCCCAAAGCTATATACATCGCTCTTATCTGTGAGCTGACCGTAGAGAGCATATTCAGGGGCCAAATAGCCATGCTTCTTTGACATGTTGCAACGCCGTCCACAAATTCGATCCCGCCTGCCTCTGCTCCGTCCTGCTCTACCCGCAGCCCCCGTCTCAACCGGCTGCTGCAACGCCGTCCACAACAGCCAAAACAGCGACGGAAAGCAGCTGTAGATAAAGCGATGCAGATCCTATTGTCATAGGTGACTGCAAGACATGTATACAATAATTGAGACATGATTTTACACATAATTTGTGGCAACCAGTAAAACATGCAGCAGCTCAGGTAGCCTAGTATCTTACAGCTACTTGCCCAAGCTCAAATCAATCAGGGAACTTTCTTCCTCTGCAGCCCTCAGTTAATCAGCCAGCCCGTTCATTTGTTTCTTGGGTCAGGCGGGGTTCTTCAATCAGTGGCAGGGACTTGCTGCTTCGCAGCCTCCCTTGTTTTATTTTTCTTCCCGCTGTCGCTGCCAATAATTTCAATCATTTCCACGGTGTCACCGCTCTTGTTTTGAATATTTTAACAGAAATCTGGCTGAAACTAGGTACCATTAACAATTACGTTCAGTGAAATGTAGTTTTTAGTTTCCGTAATGTAGTTCCATTAAACATTACATTACATGCGGATACTGCAACTAATGTATTTTTCAGTTTCCGTATACTTAAATTGATCGTACTTCATCAATTAATTACACAAGTATTTTTCTGTCGAAGCGAGTAGAACACCTCAGAAAGTTTAAATGGAAGACCAAATTTCAATGGGCATTAAATGTTTTGGGAGTACAAAGTTATATAATATAAATCTATTGTGCGATATGTTTAAAATAATTTAAATTATTAAATCCTATGGTGTATAAATTTTCGGTAGGTGTCTCATACTTAAAAAAAACCAACACTTTTCATTATATGATAAATTTTAAATTTTAAGCGAAATAAATGTATTTCTCTTTAGGCATAGAATTATTAGTAATACAAATTAGTTCATGATATTTATCTCTTGTTAAATTACTCTAAGTTTTTAGTGACATTTTTATAAAACATTGATATTTCTCCTCCTTAACCTAATTCTCCATCCTATTCATTGAATGAGATATCCTATCAACTTGAACCCTCTTCTAGAAAACTTCCTTGCAATTTTTAACCAATTAACAAGTGAGAAACCAAAGTATATGCCCTTGCAATTACATGGAGTGCATACAGAATCTAGGAAACTTCACCTGTAGGGAGTAGTGCTCCTCTTTCATTCTGGAAGCGCATTATGCCACACCTTAGAGAAACTAAACCTATGTTATAATGCGCTATGCATTCTCATTTGCCTATGTTACCCTATCTTAACCCGTGTGCTTGCAACCTTCTTCCACCATATTTCCATCTCAACTAACCATGAGAAACAATGACACTCATAAGAAACCACAAATGGGACCAATACAAGAGTTTGAAACATTATTGTAAGGATACACACTACTAAGCACTAGTTGATATTAAAGGAAACATTACAATACCAACATGCCCCCCATTGAAATTTATTTCAACCTGAACCTCACCTTTAAAGTTAAGCACAACACTCTCTCCCCATTTGACATAAATGGAAAAAGATAATTTCTTCACTAAACAACAATGCCAACAATGTGAGAAACAATACTGTAGAGATAGAGTACAGATCAAAGCTCATATCTAGAGCATATGTTAGAGGATGATGGAGTTATTTTGCATCTATGTGCCTAACATGCTTGTGGTGTAGTTTGTTTGATGTCAATTATTGTTGATATGTTGTTGGAGATGATGTACTAGAGTTCAGATTATCGATGTGCTTGTGATTAGAGAGGTTCCATTGGAGAGTTTATTGTTGCAGCTTCATTGGATGTTGAGATTGTTATTGTATGTTATTGCACCATTTGATTTTGGAGAGAAGATTGATTGTGTGGGCTCGTGTATTGATTGAGTTTGTATTGAAAAGATTGTGTTGGAGGGCATGTATTCAATGTTTAATATATACGGGCAAGTTGTTTAGAAGAACTCCTATCCTAGTTAAGAATGGTTAAAAATTACTAGGTTGTCCTTGCACTTTTAATTATGAAAATACTCTTGAGATTTATCGGTTTGAAGATGATAACTAATAGATTTAGATTAATCTTTCAAATAGAAGTGGAGGTATTCCTTTTGGAGAAGAAGTTGGTAGCGATGATGGAGAAAATGAGAGAAAAATTGAAGCTCAAACTCAACATTAGATATTGTAAAAATGCTCTCACATGAAAATAGAGTTTTGAAGACAATGCTTCAAATTCCTGAAGAAAGAGAATAATTTCAAGGAAGAAATTTTTCAGTTCAAAACCCAACTAGAGGAGGCAAGGAGAACGAAAGAGGGAGTGAGAAATCACATGAAGGAGATTAAAGAAAATGTGAAGCGCTAAAAATCTATGCAAACTTTGCAAGAGATGAATTAAAAAGGAGTGGATCTAGTGCAGAAGCATCTACAAGAATATCAAGAAATGTTAGTAGTAACCTGAAAAAGTAGAATCATCAACAAGACCATGAGCATGAAAAAGGAGAATAACTAGATCAAACTTATTTATAGATATTTTTCACCTTCACCTTTGGATATTCATATGGGTAGTAAGAAGGATCTTACAAGGGATACCTTGAGTGCTAAAAAATATTTTGAGAAGAACAAAGAGATCCACATGCATAGATATGGGACACTACAAACGCTGTAGGAAAAATGCAGTTCTAGGCATTATTAACAAAGCACAAGGAATTTGTTCAAGGCAGAGGCATAGTATGTTTATAGTTGAACAAGGAGAGACTACAAGGTCTTGGTAAAAAAATCAATGCTTCTTGATATGGTTCTTTTGAGATAAGAGAAAAGGTTGGAGAAGTAGAGCACAGAAACCTCACTTTTTAGCTATGTTTCTCTCTGGAAAGAGTTCACTAGTTTATATCTTTATTCAAACATGGTTTGTGAGTTTTTATTTCACTATTATTTATTTTCTCGATAATTTTAATTTTCATGCATACACAATTTAATAGTACTCTATAGATCCAGAAATCTAAATAGAAATAAAATTGTGATAGTGTATATTTTGGATTTTCAAATATAGTTTCATTAGATCTATTTTGAATAATTATCTGATGGAATATCCACGACAATTTATGGATTAAATTAAATTTAGCGAGTAATCACATAATAATAAATTGAAGTCTAGTGTTGACTAAAATAAGGTTAATGATCCATTTAATTAATTAAGGTTGGTGTAGGGGAGAGACTTGATGTTAGAAAGGCGTGTGATAGTGACTAACAACATAGCATAAAACTTGATTAGTTAGCAAGGGAAAATTATTTACTAGATCCATGAGAATCTACTCAAAATCAACATCACTCATTTACCGGCATAGTAAACGGGAAACTTACACATATCATTTTATATATGTGTGTGTACCAAATAATTGCTGACATCCTAAGTTGCACTAATAAGACTTGTGTGTCATGGAGATAATGGAATGTTTCAGAATGGCAGGGATGTGAGGGAATCAAGGCAAAGGAGACTCATCACAATGACCACTCCTCCAAGAACCCCATTGCCATCACTAGATTTAGCTCTCATATTGTGCTCTATAGAGATAATTAATGAGACTTTAAGAGTGCACGAAACAACTGAGGTGGACCTAGAGCGCTTCCCATCAAGGGTGGCAAATGTCAAGGGATCAAAGGATTTTAAGAGAGGATCTCCAAATAGGGACATCACTAGGGAGCTTCAAAATATTAAGCCACCAAAATATTCTAGAAACCTGGTTGGAGGCAATGATAAGATGTTTCACACTAAGAGAGTATACTTCCAATTTGAAGGCTAAGATAGAGATATTCCAAGTCAATGATAGTGATATTAATTCATATTATAATTAATAGAACAATTAGTACCATTATAAATTTTTTAATTACAAAAAATATTTCATTTAGTTTATTAAATATAAGTAGATTTAATTGATTTTGTTATGTTATAAATGATTTATTTACAAGAATACTCACCATATAGTTTTTACGTCAAAGAAAAAATAATTAATCATAATTAGTATTGGTAAC
>APFE030941638.1:36263-53480 GCA_000404065.3 Pinus taeda
TGCCACAATTTAGGAAACTGAAGAGCTAAAAGAAACAATGGTGGGGGTCCAAGTGGATTTGGTAGGTGGCCACCAATATCCACCTGGATCATGGAAAGCTCTGAAGGGGACTTCATCAAGCATTTCTATTAAATGATAAGTGATCTCTATCACATTTTTTGTTTCAATCAATCACAATCGAGAGAAAGGTAGCAGTTCCTTGTTGTTTGTTACTAGATTTCTCTAGTGTCTAGGGAGATCACTCTTATCTGCAAGAGGGGTTTGTCTGCATAACATGGACTCTAAATATAACTACACAAGTCAAAAATAACACATCGGTCCTCTACAAAATGGTAAATATGATAAAAAAAGCATTGCATATGATAATCTAATAAGCATATGATAATATGATACTTGTGAACTGTTTGAAAAGCTGCATTTTCTGGGTAAGTGGTTTCAAGCATGGCCTTATTTCATGCCCTGTATAGTTTCTTCTACTGTGAAGTGTCTACAGGGTTAACATTTCCTCTAAGTTATCCTTTCACCCCTCTCCTTCTCTGCCTCAGTTGCTCAATAGGCCCAATTGTCCACCTATAATTTTCTTCAACCTTCATATGATTGGGCTTCACTACCAACAAGGCACCTAGTAAGGAGACCACAGACCATGCCACATCACCATCTGCTACTTTCATGTACTCACCATATGCTACTTGTGAATGGTTCCACAAGCTATGCTTTTCATATAGGTGGTTTCAAGCATGGCCTTCTTATGCACATTGCAAGAGCTTCTGCTTCTATTCGGTGTCTAGAGGGTTAACATTTCCTTTAAGTTACCCTTTCACACCTCTCGTTCTTTGCCTTAACTACTTAAAAGGAGCAATTGTCCCCCCACAATTTTATATACCCTTGGTGTGATTGGACGTCACTGCCAAGAAGGCCTCTACTAAGCAACTCCCACAACAAAAGGCACAAGGGCTATTCACCATATTTTTTGATTTGCACGTATTACTTGTGAAAAGTTCCTCTGTTCCATGCAATAGCTTACTTCAATGCCCTGTAATAGATTCTACTCCATACAAGTTTATTCTCCCTGCAATAGCTTGCATTAACATTTCTTACCTGCAAGTTATGCTTTGAATATTTTTTTCCCTTCTTCTCATTCTTTTATGCGCTACAATAATCCAAATCATGTGTTTTAGTTCTCTTTTAGGGGTACCAAAACTAAATGAATAGGAAGGAAATGAATGTAAAAGCTCAATCAATGTCACTGGTAAGTGCACTAGAAGTGTGTCCTACAACAGTAAATGAATTGCTACCAGTTACTATTAGTACATACATATGTTGCTGCAAAAACTCTATTTTTGTTAATATTCCAAATCATGTATTGTGCTAGTTTTATATCTACAATATATAATTTACTAGAACAATTAAAGAAATAGTTGCAATTGTAGTAGTAGACAGTTAATAATTTGATTACACGCTCTTGATTGTTTCGGTACATTAATATTCCTCATCCTTAACCTAATCCTCCATCATATTAATTGAATGAGATATCTTATCAACTTGAACCCTCTTCTAGAAAACTTCCTCGCAATTTTTAACCAATTAACAAGTGAAAAACCAAAGTATATGCCCTTGCAATTACGTGGAGTGCATACATAATCTAGGAAACTTCACATGTAGGGAGTAGTGCTCCTCTTTCATTCTAGAAGTGCATTATGCCACACCTTAGAGAAGCTAAACCTATGTTATAATGCACTATGCATGCTCTTTTGCCTATGTTACCCTATCTTAAGTCGTGTGCTTGCAACCTTCTTCCACCATATTTCCAGCTCAACTTCAAGACATATCATGCAACCATGAGAAACAATGACACTCATAGGAAACCACACATTGGACCAATACAAGAGTTTGAAACATTATTGCAATGATACACACTACTAAGCACTAGTTGACATCAAAGGAAACATTACAATACCAACATGCCCCCCATTGAAATTTATTTCAACCTGAACCTCACCTTTAAAGCTAAGCACAACACTCTCTCCCCATTTGACATATATGGAAAAAGATAATTTCTTCACTAAATAACAATGCCAACAATGTGAGAAACAATATTGCAAAGATAGAGTAGAGATCAAAGCTCATATCTGGAGCATATGTTAGAGGATGATGGAGCTATTGTGCATCTATGTGCCTAACATGCTTGTGGTGTAGTTTGTTTGATGTCAATTATTATTGATATGTTGTTGGAGCTGATGTAGTAGAATTCAGATTATCGATGTGTTTGTGATTAGAGAGGTTCCATTGGAGAGTTTATTGTTGTAGCTTCATTGGATGTTGAAATTGTTATTGTATGTTACTGCACGATTTGATTTTGAAGAGAAGAATGATTGTATGAGCTGGTGTATTGATTGAGTTTGTATTGCAAAGATTGTGTTGGAGGGCATGTATCCAATGTTTAACATATACGAGCAAGTTGTTTAGAAGAACTCCTATCCTAATTAAGAATGGTGAAAAATTACTAGGTTGTCCTTGCAAATGTAATTATGATTAATCTTTCAAATATAACTGGAGGTATTCCTTTTGGAGAAGAAGTTAGTAGCGATGATGGAGAAAATGAGAGAAAGATATAAGATCAAACTCAACATTAGATATTGTAAAAATGCTCTCACATGAAAATAGAGTTTTGAAGACAATGCTTCAAATTCCTGAAGAAAGAGAATAATTTCAAGGAAGAAATTTCTTAGTTGAAAACCCAACTAGAGGAGGCAAGGAGAATGAAAGAGGAAGTGAGCAATCACATGAAGGAGATTAAAGAAAATGTGAAGCACTAAAAATCTATACAAACTTTGCAAGAGATGAATTAAAAAGGAGTGGATCTAGTGCAGAAGCATCTACAAGAATATCAAGAAATGTTAGCAGCAACCTGAAAAAGTAGAATCATCAACAAGACCACGAGCATGAAAAAGGAGAATAACTAGATCAAACTTATTTTTAGATATTTTTCACCTTCACCTTTTGATATTCATATGGGCAGTAAGAAGGATCTTACAAGGGATACCTTGAGTGCTAAAAAATATGTTGAGAAGAACAAAAAGATTCGGATGCAAGGATATGGGACACTACAAACGTTGTAGGAAAAATGCAGTTCTAGGCGTTATTAACAAAGCACAAGGAATTTGTTCAAGGTGGAGGCAGAGTATGGTTATAGTTGAAGAAGGAGAGACTACAAGGTTTTGGTAAAAAAATCAAGGCTTCGTGATATGGTTCTTTTGAGATAAGAGAAAAGGTCGGAGAGGTAGAGCAGAGAAACCTCACTTTCTAGCTATGTTTCTCTCTGGAAAGAGTTCACTAGGTCATATCTTTATTCAAACCATGGTTTGTGAGTTTTTATTTCACTATTATTTATTTTCTCGATAATTTTAATTTTCATGCATACATAATTTAATAGTACTCTATAGATCCAGAAATCTAAATTGAAATAAAATTGTGTTAGTGTATATTTTTTATTTTTAAATATAGTTTCATTAGATCTATTTTGAGTAATTATCTGATGGAATATCCACGACAATTTATGGATCAAATTAAATTTAGTGAGTAATCACATAATAATAAATTGAAGTCTAGTGCTAACTAAAATAAGGTTAATGATCCGTTTAATTAATTATGGTTGGTGTAGGGGAGAGACTTGATGTTAGAAAGGCATTTGATGGTGACTAACAACATAGCATAAAACTTGATTAGTTAGCAAGGGAAAATTATTTACTAGATCCATGAGAATCTACTCAAAATCAACATCACTCATTTACCGGTATAGTGAAAGGGAAACTTACACATATCATTTTATATATGTGTGTGTGTGAAATAATCGTTGACATCCTAAGTTGCACTAATAAGACTTGTGTGTCATGGAGATAATGGGATGTTTCAGAATGGCAAGGATGTGAGGGAATCAAGGCAGAGGAGACTCATCACAATGACCACTCCTCCAAGAACCCCATTGCCATCACTAGATTTAGCTCTCATATTGTGCTCTATAGAGATAATTAATGAGACTTTAAGAGCGCACGAAACAACTGAGGTGGACCTAGAGCGCTTTCCATCAAGGGTGGGAAATGTGAGGGGATCAAAGGATTTTAATAGAGGATCTCCAACTAGGGACATTACTAGGGAGCTTCAAAATATTAAGCCCCAAAAATTTTCTAGAAATCATGCAAGTGAACAATTAGAAACGTGGTTGGAGGCAAGGATAAGATGTTTCACGCTAAGAGAGTATACTTCCAATTTGAAGGTTAATATAGAGATATTCGAACTCAATGATAGTGATTCTTTAAACTCCACATTGATTAAGAAAATGATAGAGGTTCTTTAAACTCTAGTCTCGACTCCTGGAAAAGAAGAAGTAACATTTCGATGAAAATGTTCCACTTTGGCTCCATCACCCACAGCTATTGGATCCAAAATTGCAAATTCTATCAACTCTCCAAAGAATGTTGGAGTTAAGACCCTAGTTGTTAAGACCCTATTTGCAAAATCAACTTCCATTTTTTTTCACTCTCTCACTTTGCAAGTAACATATCATGTTATGATATAACACATCGGTTCTTGTCATTATTTTAAACTATTCATAGTGGCGAGAATCTATATTTTTGTATTGGGGTAAGTTTCAATTTTACAGAGAACTTGTTATAGTATAGCCATATAAGTTTTAAATGTAGGGATAATGAGAAAATCCATTCTCTAGAATATGTTCACTCATACGGTGTTATTTTTCTTATCTTAAGGGTGTGTCGATTTGAATATTTGTTCTATGTGACCCACGTGGATTGCAATTTGGGCCCACTATAGTAGAACTAATGATAGGGGCAACGGTCTAGTCAAGACAGGCGGCTAGAACGAGTTGTACATTCCGGGCCCATCCACCGTCGTCCAGCACAGATGTGTTATCCATAATTCTACCCACAGGGAGGCTTATAAATGGAGGCTGGCTCAAATATTGATAATCCGATTTCCCATTGTAGGATTTTGTTAGAGGTTATATATCATTCCACCCAGCCTTTCCCTTTTCATTTCCCATCGTAGAAGTTGTATATATCATTCGAGATGAGGTACTCATTTGCTTTTGCATTGGCGGTAATGGTAGTAGCATTGGTTGTGGGAAGTGCTGTAGGCACGCCCAATACAAACTTCGTATCGTCTGCGTGTAACACGCAGAAGATCCCAAGCGGAAGTTCCTTTTATAGAACTCTCGGATCCCTCCTCGTATATCTAGAGGGAAACACTGCCTTCAGCGGTTACGACTACAAAGCATCGCGCGCAGGCTCACCCACCGCCTATGGGCGTGGAGTTTGCAATCAGGGAATCTCTCAGTCTGATTGCAGAGAATCTGATGCTGTGCTATTCTCATTCTCATAGGTCGTTATCTAAATCCCTCATATAAAACAGTTATCATGCACTCTCTTATTTTATTTTTCGTCCCACTGTCGCTGCCAATAATTTCATTCATTTTCACGGTGTCACCGCTCTTGTTTTGAATATTTTAAAAGAAATCTGGCCGAAACTAAGTACCATTAACAATTACGTTCAGTGAAATGTAGTTTTTAGTTTCCGTAATGTAGTTCCATTAAACATTACATTACATGCGGATACTGCAACTAATGCAGTTTTCAGTTTCCGTATACTTAAATTGATCGTCTTCATCAATTAATTACCGAAGTATTTTTCAGTAGAAGCGAGTAGAACACCTCAGAAAGTTTAAATGGAAGACCAAATTTCAATCGGTATTAAATGTTTAAAATAATTTAAACTATTAAATCCTATGGTGTATAAATTTTCGGTAGGTGTCTCATACTTAAAAAAAACCCAACACTTTTCATTATGTAATAAATTTTAAATTTTAAGCGAAATAAATGTATTTCTCTTTAGGCATAGAATTATTAGTAATCCAAATTAGTTCATGATATTTATCTCTTATTAAATTAATCTAAGCTTTTAGTCACATTTTTATAAAACATTGGGCTTTAATTTATTACATGGATGCAATTATTTTGGCCACTAATAAGATTTTCAATATGATTTTTTGGTTGAAATGATTTATATGATTGGTATTTTTTGTACAGAAACTAATGTTGAAATTAGTTTATTAGAATTAAAAATGTTTGGTTTGCTATTATATATCGGTTGTCCTATGCCATAGACCACATCACATGGCTATCTGCATGTAATGGCCATACACTACTTGAATGTACTTGCCATCTGCTACTTGTGAATGATTTGACAAGTTGCATTTGCGGGGTAAGTGCTTTCAAGCATGGTCTTCTTCTGCACGGTGAAGTAGATTCTACTACTCTCCGGTGTCTACATGTTTCATATTTCCTTTAGGTTATCCTTATGGTTTATATTTCCTTTAGGTTATCCTTTCACCTCTCCCGCTCAGCTGTTCAGTAGGCCTAATTGTCCACCCACAATTTTCTACACCCTCGGTATGATTTGGCTTCACTCCCTAGAAGGCCTCTTGTAAGCAGACCACACACCATGCCACATGACCATTTGAATGTAATGGCCATGTCCTACTTGCATGTACTTACTAGCTGCTACATGGGAATGGTTCCACAAGCTAATATGTCCAGGTAGGCGATTTCAAGCATGGCCTTCTTCTGCACCCTGCAAGAGCTTTCGCTACTATGTGGTGTTCACAATAACTTTAAGTTATCCTTTCATCCCTCTCATTCTTTTCCTTATTTGGCCCAACTCCCCACCCACAAGTTTATACAGCCTTTGTATGATTGGGCTTCACTGCGAAGAAGGCCTCTTGTAAGCACCTCACACAACAAACGGCACAATGGTTATTAAGCTTCTTTTGTGATATGCACGTATTACTTGTGAATAGTTCCTCTGCGCCCTGCAATAGCTTATGCTCCCTAGAAGTTTATGCTCCATGCAATAGATTACATCAATATTTCTTAGATGCAAGTTACTTTTTGAATAGTTTTTTCCCTTCTCCCCGTTCCTCTATGCCCTACAATTGCTCCAAAGCATGCATTCTAATGTCACTAGCAAGTGTACTAGAAGTGTGCCAAATGAATTGCTACGAGTTACTAGTAGTACATACATATGTTGCTGCAAAAACTCTATTTATTTGAATATTCCAAATCTTGTATTGGGCTAGTTTTATACCTTCATTCTAGTTAGATACCTCACATGCCTTCTAAAAATTGTAGAACTCGTCCATTGTTGACAAAAGGGTTTTCAGATAGGAATTTTGATAGATAAAGGCTACCATTTAGGCCTTCACCCCTAAAGAAATACTCTAAGAGAAAAAGGTAAAGGTTCCTTCCACTTACAACAAAAGGCACATGTTTTTTATCAGAATATTGCACTAGAATGATCCCTTTACAGTACTTATAGAGAAGTAGAGAAACACAATAAAGCATCAAATATGAAACAAAATACCTTGATCCATTCATATTCCTTCACTACACAATCTCGTGCCCCCTCTGTTACTTTTATGGTCTCCTTTAACACCTCTAATCTTTTGTTCCTTGTTGTATCACCTCCAATATTTTTGAGGAGGTAGTTGTTAACTTTTCAACTCAGGAATTCATAGAAAAGATGCTAGTTAAGAGGGTTTGTATTATTAATAAAGCATTTGGTATGTCTGAAAATGGTGTGTATACAACTTCTATAAAGACAAGGTACTCATGAACTTTATCCTAAAAATGTTGTGTGCAAATTGCATAAAACCAAGGTACTTATGAAGCTAATCCTGAAATGTTCACGCAATCCAAAATCTAGACATTAAGACAAACAACACTAAGTACATGTATTTAAATTTGTTGAAAATGACATAATCATTTTGACATGAATTCAAAATTTGTTTGTTTGATTGAATTTTGGAAGAAAATACCATATGTTTAAGTGATTGTGCATATGCTTCTCGATAAAATTGGTTTCATTTCATTTTGTTGGCGATACGAGATCATGAGACAACTTACCAGAAAATCATAAGTTTACAAGCGTTTAACAAAACTCTCTAAATCGGAAGGTGTCGGGACCATTCAGATTAAACCCTTTAGATAGAACTGCAAACATATCTTTTTTATACAATATAATAATTTTGCAAAACATTTTCAAATTTAAAGTTTGGTATAGAAATTTATGCATGGGTTTAGAACATACCTGTAAATTTTGTGGATTGTAACTAAATGATCCACATGATAGAAATATCTATTTAGCATATTCCATTCCAAAAGCATTTCATGGACGGATATGCATGTTCATCTTCCATTATTGATGTTTCTTCTTCCACTATAGATGGAACTGAATTCACTGTATCTGTCTTTTTAGGAATTGTTCCTAGGTCAATCAGAAAGACACATATGGGCTTTCAGACTAACTCTAATGTTGTTGGCACTCATGTTGAATATGTTACTGGATCCTCTACTAAGTAACATGACAAAGATACTGAGCCATACCTTGGACTCATCATTAGATTAGGAACATCCATTATGTATGTAAGTGTTGGGTTGTTGATTTGTCATCATTTCACCGTTATCTACAGCTTTAACCATTTGTGCCATTTTTTTATTTGTTGCTTACCCCATTTTCCAAAAGATATCATGAACACGTCATCAATATTTCCAACACTCAAAGTGGTTAATTTTCATACATTCTCTTTTAATTAATTAATTAATTAAGATTATGTTTGGTTTTACTAATGATGATTTGACCAATTCCTGTTTCTGCATCTAACTCCAATTTCTATAGCTATCTCCATGGTTAAGCTAGCTCCAATATGGATTTGTATTTGTCAAATTCCACCCATCTTACACGTGTGGACCTCCAACAACAGATCAAAGGAAAAATATAGCGGTTTTGACCAGAAAAATTCATTGCACTTATTACATTGCATGTTTTGGCACTTTGTGCTTTGAATTGCGCTGGAAAATAAAAAGTGGTGCATTTTGGAGTTAACATTATAAAGAACCTCTCTCCTTACTTTAGCTAGAATTCACCTAAATGAAAAGATCACAATATTATTTTTAATTCCATTAAAGTTTTGAGTCAGGTTATGACACCATCAGTTTCAAATCCATTTACCATGTGAGTAAATAGTAGCTCTTAAAATCAACACTATTAAAATCAATCTAGAACTTTTGTTATTTTAGGGCTCTTTTCCACAAAAATTAGATTAGTTTGTAGGGATTTGGAATAGAGAAGTGAATTAACTTTCCTACACTACAAAAAATCATTAGCATCTTGCAATAGGGAGTAAATTCATTTACTATGATTTGGATCTAGGAAGTTCCTTTCACAAAGGAGTTAAGCACGACATCATATCAGACCCAATGGAGTGATCGACCTGACTTCATTGGTTACGGTAGAGTGTTTTACACATATTAAAAGCGACATTGAAAGGTACATGGGAGTCACTTGGAAGTAAACCTCAAATTAACCATGTAGAGAAACTTTGAAGGAAATTGAGATTTCTTACTCTGCCCGTGCATGTACATCCGATCTGCGATTGTCCTCCCAAGTTAAATTCTTTTACATGGTAACCTTAAATACCATAATCTTAGGGCTATTACCTAAGGTGGCGATGGCGGGGAAGTCCTTGTTGTTCTTAGAACAAACGTTGGTTAGATTCACTTGGACCTTTTTCGAGGGTATTCTTCTTTCTAGATGGCATAAATTAACTTTACCTGCACTAGATCGTGTACATTAAGAAGGTTGTGAGAATAACTAGTTCTACCCGCTCTATCTATAGCCACTTTTCACTTTGATCTACATGATGTTCGATTTCATCAGCAGCTAATGATTTCCTTTTGAAAAGCTTGTTTCCATGCTTTGAATCCTTAGATTTTTTAAGCGCGTGTTAATTGTTTGTTTTTACTTTTTTACATACCTTAGGTGTGGATTGTGATTTTCAATTGTTAATTTCGATAGTAAATTTATGTAAGTTGAATCTAGTGGCATAACTGTTTGAATTACCGCTAAAGAACCCCCTATTAATAGGAATCCTTGTCATATCCATGCCTTCACAAATGTCTGTGCTCCTTATATGGCTACGTTCTCACTTCCTGGATTCATCTCTAGGTTACCGATGTGGTTGTTTTCAAATTCTTTGATCTCAAATAAAAAACGATTCCACCTCAACCAAGTTTTTCCCCTCAACCAAGTTCATCATCTCAACGTCACCAGCCCCTTGTTGACCCTATACCTTCTTCACCCAACATGTCCTCTACTCCTTCCTCTTCTTCCCGTGGTAAAAGTCATGATGATAGTGACAAGGTAACTAATACTAAGAAGAAATGGAAGAAGAAGAAGCGAGATAAGAAAGGTGTCAACCAACCAAGCATGGCGAAAGATAATGGTTATTTTGAGTAAGCTTCCACTATGCATCGCAAGCCCAGATACCCTTGCAATATTTGTAAGGGTGACCAATTCCTTATTGATTATCTTGGTATTCCAAAGTTCTTGGAAGTATGGTCAAAAAATTCTTATCAACCTACTGTTGATCCATAAAACATTGATTGTGAGGTTCATGGGAAAAATCGTAAAGTTAGGTTTCCTTGTCAGTTATGCAAAGGGATTCATTATAGTCACATCTCATCTCTTATTATCCTCCCAGGTTAAATTGTTTTACATCGTAACCTTAGATACCATAATATTAGGGCTATTGCCGAAGGTGACGATGGAGGGGAAGTCTTTCTTGTACCTTGAACAGATGTTGGGTAGACTCAGTTGGAACTTTTTGGAGGGTATTATTCTTTCTAGATGGCATAAATTAAGTTTACTTGCACCAGGTCATGTACATTAAGAAGTTTGTGAGCATAACTAGTTCTACCCACTCTATCTATAGCCACTTTTCACTTTGATCTACGTGATGTTCAATCTCATCACTGAAAATCTTGTTTCCATGGTTTGAATCCTTAGATTTTTTTGGCGCGTGTTAATTGTTTGTTTTTACTTTTTTACATACCTTAGGTTTGGATTGTGATTTTAGATTGTTAACATTGATAGTAAATTAATGTTAGTTGAATATAATGGCATAAATGTTGGAATTTACTGATAAAGGGCCCCCTTATTAATAGGAATCCTAGTCCTATCCATGTCTTTGCAAATGTCGGTCCTCCTTATATGGCTACGTTGTCACTTCTCAGATTCACGATAGGTTTACTAGTCTGGTTTTCTTCAACTTCTTTGATCCCAAATACAAAAACTATTCCACCTCAATAGATTTTTTCCCCTCAACCAAGTTCATCATCTTAAAATCACCAGCCTCTTGTTGACCCTATACCTTCTTCACCCAACATGTCCTCTGCTCCTTCTTCTTCCCTTGGAAAAAGTCATGATGATAGTAACAAGGCAACTAATACTAAGAATAAATAGAAGAAAAAGAAGCAAGGTAAGAAAGGTGTCAACCAACCAACCATGGTTGTAGATAATGGCTACGTTGAGTAAGCTTCTAGCATGCATCGCAAGCCCAAGTACCCTTGTAATATTTGCAAGGGTTTCCAATTCATTATTGATTGTCTTGGTATTCCTAAGTTCTTGGAAGTATGGTCAAAAAATTCTTATCAACCTACTGTTGATCCATCAAGAATTGATTGTAAGGTTCATGGGAAAAAGGGTAAAGTTAGGTTTCCTTTTCGGTTATGCAACGGGATTCATTATAGTCACATTTTCCCTCATACAGACGAAGCCTCAAAATTTTTGGAAAAACTTATTGTTTCATAGCAACAACTTCCAGATTGTTACCATAAAATTTCTGTGAACCTCCGTTCAGTTGACAAAGTTATTAATCTAATTCCAAGTACATTAAATCCCACTCTTCCATTGGAGAGTGAAAGACATATCATTCGTCTTGACCAATCATTGGCTGATCAAGTGGTAAACTCGATACCATCCGCAATTGATCCTGCTCTACCTTTAGAGAATGAAATTAATACCACTCTGATTCTTCGTGTTACTTCAGATTCTTCTACACGTAAGGGAACTCCACCTATTTCCATCGATTCCCATACAAGTAATGAGTCTATTTCCTTTGATTGGAGTAAACTAACATAGTTATGTCTTCCTCCTTCCAACCCTTTCCAAATCATTTTGAAAGACTATGGAAGGAATGTATGGCACATAAATGTTGATGAAGGTGCTTCTGTTAGTATTTTATCTTCATTGTCTTGGCAAGATTTGGGTTCCCCTCATCTTCTGCCCGCTACACAAAATATTTTGGCTTTTAATACAACCAGTAGTCATCGTTTAGTGATCCTTCATAACTTACCTATTACTATGGAAGGTAAAACTATCGTTATTGATCTTATGGTAGTCCAAGGCCCCTTGTATTTCAATTTTATCCTTGGGTGATACTATATCTATGCTATGAACGTTGTTGTATCAACATTCTTTTGCATGATGTTTTTTCCTCACAATGGAAAGATTCTTAATATTGACCAACTTTCATTAGTTGATCTTGATTCGACTACGAGCCATCCAACATCCCTGAATATTCCTTATCTGCAAGTGGTGTCCATTCCACCACAGCTCAATTATGTGGCAACCACTCCCATGTCTTCGATTTTTGATACAAGCTAGCCTCTCACTATTTTCTCGACTTCTTATGAATTAAATATCGTAATTGACATAAGGAATCTTGTGGGAGAATTTGAAATGGAGTTTCTTACCCCTTTTGATTCTCTTCACATGTCTTATTTCCAGAGAGATATTATTCCTTCTCATGAATATCTATTGGAAGCCATGGTCAGGAAGCATCCATTTTCATTTGTTTCATCCAAATGGAAGCAATGATCCAATTGAATATGAGGATGGTTCTTTTACTGTTTTAGCCTTGTTAAAAAATAAAACAAGTTCCATGACGATAGTTCTTTTATTGTGTCAACCTCGTGAAAAATGAAAAAAAGTCGATATGAGGATGGTTCTTTTACTATGTCAACCTCATTAGAAAATGAAACAAATACTTGTGAGGATGGCTCTTCTATTGTGTCAAGCTCGTTGAAAGTGAAACAAGTGTAGGAGAGGATTGTTCTTTTACTGTGTCAACGTCATTAAAAAGCGAAATATATTATTATGAGCATAGTTCTTTTCTTGTGTCAAACTCATTAAAAAATGAAACAAGGTTACATGAGCATAGTTATTTTTCTTGTGTCAAGGTCGTTAAAAAATGAAACAAGCTCCAATGAGCATAGTTCTTTTCTTGTGTCAATATCAATAAAACTTATCTCAAGCATTGTTTCCTCTTTGTTTAAATCTTGTGTAAAAATGAAACCACTCTAAAGCTTAGTTTTTCTTTGTTTCAAGCTTGTGTAAAAATGAAACCACTCTCACACATAGTTTTTCTATGTTTCAATCTCGTGTGAAAATGAAACTACTCTCAAGCATAGTTTTTCTTTGTTTCAAGCATGTGTAAAAATTAAACCTCTCAAGCATAGCTTATCTCTGTTTCAAGCTTATGTAAAAATGAAACCATTCTCAAGTATAGCTTTCATTTGTTTCAACCTTGTATAAAATGAAAACTACCTCAACTCCATTTCGATTATTATTTTGAAGACCCTTAAGATCATGAAAATATGGAAATTATTTTCCTATTATTTCACGCTCATAAAAAATAGATGAAAATTTTAAGTTCTTTCTGTCTTTTCTTTCTTGTTAATTAAATTGAAATTCGGTGATATGAGTAAATTTTTATCATTTTTCAAACTCGTTAAAAACTTACGAAAAGGAAAAATCAAGAATTTTATTTATGCCATTTTCAGACATTCGAAACATGAAAAGGTCATCATGCACTTGACCATTTGAACTCGTAAAAGTAATTGAAAGGTCATATATTAAGTATTACTTTACTTCTTTTATAGACTGAAGTAGACTATTTATGAAAGAGACCATTTGAACTTGTAAAAGTAATTCAAAGGTCATCTATTAAGTATAACTTTACCCCTTTTATAGACTGAACTAGACTATTTACGGAGAAGGTATACACTGACTAATCATGGTCAATAGAGTTCTCTCCTACATGATTTCACCCTTTTTGAGCTCGAGGGACTAAATTTATGAAAAAGGACACTGTGGAGTTTACTTATGTTTTTCTCCCGACTCCCTAAAACTGAAAAACACTGAGATTCAATTTCTCCAGGCTTGTTAAAATTTTATATTGAAAGAATTCAACAAGTTTTTTTTTGTGTCTTTTCAAACTATTTAAACATGAAAATGACATAGATTTACCCCTTCACATGACTCGTAAAATATAAATAGCGAATGAATTGTTAAGCATGATGAGATCGAACCACTCCTTCCTATGGTTCGTTAAAAATACTTCGATGAACTCATCCGGGGGATGAGCTTATAGGACATGCATATGTAATCCTCCTCAAGCTTGTAAAAAATAAAGAGGTACTTACCAGTAATGGTGTGAGAAAAGTGAGAAAGAATCTTTGTTTTTCTTTTATAAAAGGTAGTATGTCGCTCTTGAAAATGACACTCCACTACTTTTTGTGTCTAGGTTGGGAAATCCATTTGTCTCCTAATTGACCATATATTATTGAAACTCTTTAGTTGGTTTTGGGTATTCTATTTTGATTTAAATAGTGCCAATTCAGAATGGCGCATCGCCAATATGTTCAAGAGAAGTCCAAACTCAATTCAAATTACTTTGCCATTGATAGTCTGCAATCGTGTTGACCATCCATGAGACAGTCCTCGATTACTCAAAACTTATATTCTTCAAAACTTTATATTAGTTTCATGTTGTGGGCCATCCTAAGATGAGTGCACTTCTTATCGACCACAAATTACTATCGAATAAATTGATCTAGAAACCTTTAGTATCTTGGAGCCTGCATGCATTAATGATAGGTTTCTCGCCTTCGATGGCATGTTCTCATCACTGACCGCCAATCAAATTATTATATGAATGTTTGACTCCAAGACATCAATTTTCACTTCATATATTGTACAGGAAATGCCTTGAAAACCATTTTCATATGGTTTCTCTCGTCTTGTTAATGGTTCACATCATTAACTAGTAATCACGTGGTTTCTACCATGTTTGATTACGACACATTCACTCGCATGGTTAGATTCATACTACATATCTAGAGATGGAGATCAAGACCCTGGATCTAGTTTCATCAATCCAAGATACATGGAGTTATTAAATATTCATTATTATAAACATAGATTCTGTTATCACTCAGGTTGTCCCTAGGCTCCTTTTAGGGATATGGCCGAGGTAACCACAAACCAATCTTTGGATTGCAGGTTCTAGCCCACCTGCAATCAAAGAGGGCTCTCTCTTAATGATTCAACTTTGTTGATGATTTTATGCTAGCTTTTGGCTCAGGGGTTTTCTGTTTGTGTTTGTATGGAAGGTAGAAATCTCAAGTAGGGAGGCAAGGTAAGGTGTGATAAGTTTCAAACCATTGGGCATGGAGTCATGGATTAAGGCTTGCTATTGCGTCTTCTTGGTCATAAGAGGATTAAGGAGCGAGATAGCCACACATGAGACAATTATCAATCTACCGAAGGGATGGAATGATGGAAATCAGAGATGAAAGGCAAAGGAGAATCATTTCATCATACTGAAAAAGAGGAGAAGTGGATGAATGGTGATCTAGGAGCAGTTAAGAAATTCCTTAATTCTCATTTCATATGTGAAAGAAACAGCGTAAACAAAGATCATTTAAGTATACATGCTCATAGCCTATTTCTGATGAAAACATAAAAAAAAATGCAGAAATTGAACTTAAGGTGTAGTCAAACAAATCTTAAAGCTATTTCTTTTTTTCTGCAATTTAGTTGGCGGAAAGGTGGAAAAATCATGAAAATTAACAGAGGTGAGAAACACTTATTGAATCATGTATAAGCACAAGAATTCCGTAATCACTCCTTGGCCAATTGAACACATCAAGCAGTTTCAAAATCCATGCTTTCAATAATCTTTGATTATAGAAAGTATGGCAGTTACAATGCGGGTCTCTGCTTGGAGAAAATGCTGAGAAGAAGATTAAGCAATGTCTTCGACTCACTAACTAACCAACCAACCAACCCCTCTCTACATCGTTCAGGGTGGTATATATAAGAAAAATATCAGGAAGTCATTCATTACAATTGACCTAAACAGGTCTGCTGAAGATCTTTTCTAAAACCTAAGTGTTACTGGAATTAAATGCAGGTAAGTCTTTTGGGATGCGCTAGAGGCAGCTGAATCGAAAGGAGTGCATTGTGGCCCTTGGAGGCTCGATGCAGTGCTGTAGGAGTAACTGTGCTTTGGGATCTGTAACTCTGATCTGGTGTGAGTTAAATGTGCAATAATTATGATTTGAGGGTGTTTGAGTGGCTTAGCCCTCTTTCTTTGACTCTGCTAGAAGGTATTAAATGTCTTCTTGCTTTGGGCCGCTGCTTAAGATTTTCTCTGATACTCTTTGCCGCTACATTGATGGCTTCCGCTGCCTACTGATACTCTTTGACACGCTTGTTCCCCGATGATTTGATCTGATACACTTTAATCTCTGTCATTGGTCCTTTGCTGTCTTTAAACGGGATTAATTTGGCACGATCGAGCAATTTCGGGCTTTTTCGGCGCAAAACGGGCCAAGGAATCAAAAGACTCCCCAAATATTCCCCGAAACGGCCTATTTCCCGTAGCGATGCGTGATTAGCGCTTCGCTAATCGCGCATCGAAAACTGCCTCTGTTTCTTGTTCTGGAGCTCCGAAGTGCGATTTTTCTTCCTGCGCGAATTTTCGGCTTTCTGGCTGCTGACGTCAGCATGACGTCAGTAGTGTGGTGGATGACATCAGCCTGCGGTGGGTCCCTGGTACAGAAGTGACATGGTGGGGTGCTGGTACTTGAAGGCGATGCGATGAACTTCTTCGATGCGATCGCAATATCGCATCAGCGGGGAACGGGAAGGTGTTTTAGTTGGACATTTGGCACTTGCGACCGCCGATTGCCGATATCGCGTCGGGTGACGACGGATGGGTCATAACTTGCATGGAGAGGATATTGCGATATTGCGATGCGAGTTGGCTTTCTAGGGTCTGAGGAGTGTTAAGGAAGTCGGCAAGGGGTTTGTTTCGGTCGGAAGGAGTGAGTAAGTGGGTTAGAAGGGCATGTGAGGCTTCGGAAGGAGTCCGATAACCTAAAAAGGGATTTTATACTCTGGAAGGAGTCCATTGTATTTGGAAGATGGTTTGAAGGCGGCAGCATGAGGGTTCTTGCT
>APFE030941638.1:54267-85824 GCA_000404065.3 Pinus taeda
TGGACCTCCCTTTAACTGAAAATTGGTGATACCGGAATAACTTCTCAAAATTTGGAAGGCAGTTAAATGAACTCTGAGTAGCCTTCTTCGCTTGGAGACTGTTAAGAAAATATGGAGCGTTGCAGCATGCAAAGTATGACATATTTGGCCTCTAAAAATGTCAATCATGAAATATGAGTAACCTGCTGCAGCAGGAGGCTAATAGTGGCTCCACATGGGGATGGTTTCTCCTTGTGAGAAGCCAAGAATAGTAGGTCAGATTGCCTTAATTTTTAGTTGTTGCTGTTTTGAACGTCTTCTTCCTGGCTATTGGATTGATTTGAACCTTTAGACTTGGTAACAACTCTTTCCTTCACTTGTACTGCTGTTGAACTGTAAAGCATTGCCTGCTTTCTTCTGCGTGCTCTAGCATTATGGACTTTTACAAAAATCAAGATACTGGTATATAAAAATATGTACAAGATAAAACACCGCCTGCCCTTTCAATCAAGAGGATAATTGTAGGGCTTTAGCATTCGGCCATTGACCGGGCCTTCTTCAGCTGTGCTGCCATCTGGAGATTTGAGAAAATAGGTATTGTTGCCTTGCACAGTGCTGATAATGTATGGACCTTTCCACAGAAAATCAAATTTTGCGTGTTTTCCCTTGTCTTCTTTTCACGAATCCCATCTTAGAACTTTGTTACCTACCCAGAAATCCCCTGCTTTGGTCTTCTTATCAAACATTTTCTTGAGTTTTTCTTGCAGTACTTGAGCTCTGTTGAAAACTTGTTCTCTGGTTTGCTGAAGATGAATGGTTTGATTAACTCTTCTCTGCATGGCATTTGGTTCAGCTTGAATTTCTTGCAGTAATTTGACAGTAGGTATGCCCAGAGATGAAGGGAACTTGGCTTCCATGCCGTATACAAGTTCATAAGGGCTCATCCCAATGGATTTCTTGGTGGAAAGTCTGTCTGCCCACAGAGCATTTGTGAGCTTCTTGTGCAAGTTCTTTTTGTTTTCTTCCAACAGTTTCTTTATGATATTGATTAGGCTTTTGTTGGAAGACTCGGCCAAGCCATTACCTTGAGGGTAGTAAGCTGTTGAGTGGCCTAAGGTGATGTGGTATTTATGGCAAAAGTTGATGATTTTTTTGGATTTGAAAGCAACAGCATTGTCAGTAATAATTTTCTCAGGGTATTCGAATCTAGAAAGGATATTGCTCTCAAGGAATTGGATAATGGTGGAGTCATTGGCTTGCCTACAGGGGATGGCTTCAATCCACTTAGTGAAATAATCGGTGGCTGTTAAAATCCACTTGTGTTGGCCTGAGGAAGAGGGATGGATTTCTCCAATGAAGTCAAGACCCCATTGTTGAAAAGGTTTCTCGGTTGAAATTGACTTGAGGGACAAGGGCAGTAGTTTTCTTTTGCCTTCAAAGATTTGGCATTTGTGGCATGTGGCAGTAAACTTCTTTACATCTGCAAACAAAGAGGGCCAGTAATAACCAGCCCTTAAGATCTTGTCCGCCGTGGATTTCCAATATAAGTGTCCTCCACAGTCTCCTGCATGGAATTCTTTCATGATGTTGTTAGTTACATTTATAGTTAAACATTTAAGAAAAATACCTTCATGATTTTTCCAAAATAAAGCGCCATCTATGACACAAAAGTTTGATGATTTCATCCTTAAAAATCTTTTCTTGGTTCTGGACAATCCTGGGGGAGCACACAGTTTTAACAATACAAAGCAAATATCAGTGTACCAAGGGGATTGCATGAAGGTCTCAATGATCTGTGGAGTCTCCAGCTCCGGTTCATCGTCCAGTTGATTAATGTCTAATTCTTGTAAGTTTGTTTCGGACATTAGTTTGGCTAACCCTTATCCTTTTATGAGCTTAGTGGGCTTTATTTCAATGTCATATTCAAGGATGATGGAAATCCATTTGCCTCTTTTGCCTTCCAGTCCCTCTTGAGTTAGTATATCCTTTACAACGACATTATGGACATAAACAATCACATGGGAGTATAGGATGTAAATTCTGAAATCTTTGATGGCTTTGACCAGGGCATAGGCTTGCTTCTCCATGATCTGAAATTTCAAGAGTGCGTCTCTCAAAGCTCGGCTGAAGAAAGCAATTGGCTTTTTGTTACCCTGATCATCTTTCTGCAGAAGGATAGCAGCTATAGTGTGTTCGGATGCGAAGGAAAAAATGATAAAATCTCTGTCGAATTGAGGACTGGTGAGGACATGTGTTTGAGTTAGGGCAGTTTTTATACTCTCAAAAGCCTGCTTGGCTTCAAGAGACCATCTTACCTTGGCATCCTTTTTCAGCATGTTGCTCAATAGCCTTACTAGCTCGGCTAGATTTGGGATAAATCTCCTTAGGAAGTTTATCTTTCCAAGGAATGCTTGCAATTATTTTATGTTTCTTGGATAAGGGATTTGAAGGTTAGCTTGAATTATTTCTGAGTCAATTATAATCCCATCTTTCCATATTATATGTCCTAGAAGCTTGCCTTCCTCTAGGGCAAACAAGGAC
The DNA here is from genome assembly GCA_000404065.3 of Pinus taeda. Classification (NCBI taxonomy): domain Eukaryota; kingdom Viridiplantae; phylum Streptophyta; class Pinopsida; order Pinales; family Pinaceae; genus Pinus; species Pinus taeda. The sequence goes on from APFE030941638.1 coordinate 56,788, forward strand.
TTCTTAGGGTTCAAGGAAATACTGTATTTCCTACATGTCATGAAAATTTGCCTTAAGTGCTTAAGGTGCTCTTCATCAGATTTGGAAAATGGGGTCAGGTCATCAAGGTAAACTATGAGGAAATCATGTATCTCCTTAGAAAACGCAATATCCATTGCCCTTTGAAAGGTAGCACCAGTGTTTTTTAGCCCAAAAGGCATTTTAACTTACTTGAATGTTCCCCAGGGTGTGGTAAAAGTTGTCTTGTCCTGGTCATCCGGGTGAACAAGGATTTGGTTAAATCCTGAAAACCTATCTAGTAAAGTAATTCTAGAGGAACCCACTACTCTTTGCAAGATATGATCCATTTTGGGCAACGGGTAGTGGTCTTTTAGAGAGACCTGGTTTAAATTTCTCAAGTCTACACACAGTCTTATCTCTCCTGTTTTTTTTCTAGTGGGAACTAAGTAGACACCCATTTAGAGAATCTGATGGGTGCAATGATACCTGCTTCAAACATTCTCTTTATTTCTTTTTCAATCAAGGGAAGAAGCATGGGGTTGATTCTTCTAAATTTTTGTTTGAACAGTTTTTGATTTTGTTTTAAGGGAATGGTATGTTGGATTACTGAAGTGTCATAGGACTTCAAGTCCTCGTAACTCCAGGAAAATACATCTTGGAATTCTTTGAACAAATCCACATATTTCGATTTTTGGTCAGGAGGCAGATTTTTGGATAATTTAATCATTCTGGGATGTTCTGCTATTCCTATGTTGTGTTCTTCTATGGCAGCATTCAAAGGTTCCATCTTTGGTTTTTTTTTCTACATCGTTGTCATCAAACATGTCTTCCAATGGAGTAAGGCCAGCAGGCAGAACATTACCTTTTAGATCAATAAACTTATCCTTTATCTTGGTCGTTTTCTCTGAAAATTTTGTTTCAGCTGTCCTATGTTTGTACTGTGGAAAACAGTTGGGCTCAGGATTTGTTTAGCTATTGCAGCTATTAGATTCAAGTGGCTTTCTTTTGCTAACTGTTGTGATTCGGCCATCACATCCATGTCAATGTTTGTGTTGGAGAATTCGTCTTCCAGAGTTAAAAAATTGTTAATCTGGGCATCATCTTGGAATACCTGCCAATCCTTGACATTGTTAGGGACCAAAGGTCTGTGTTTTATTTCAGCGGTGAAATGGTGATTTGGTTCAAAGGGAAGCTTGCATGTGCTAGCGAAGGTGGCTAGGCTATGGGCATGAATATTATGGTCTCGTGCAATTTTGGTCAGCTCAAATTTACTGAAGGCGTTGAGCAATTTGGTGGTAGCAGCTCTGTAAGCTCTCATTCTACTATCATTAGCGACAAAGTTACCCTTTATCTGTTGTATAATCAAGTCTGAATCACCTAGGATGGAGACGGTAGTAGCTCCCAGGGTTTTGAGCAACTTCAGGCCTAAGAGAAGAGCTTCATACTCCACCATATTGTTTGTACATCTAAAATTGAGTCTATAGGCATAGCCTTGTGCATGACTATCATGAGTATTGTAAATCCACACTCTAGCCCCTGCTCCTAACTTGTTAACTGAACCATCAAACTCCAAATACCAAGTGACTCCTTGTTTGAGGTTTGTATTGAGAGTTTCAGCTGTTTGAGGAACGGGCGGACTGGTAATTTATGTTTCGGGATTTTCTTCTTGCTGTTTGTTGGTTGCCTTAGCTGTTGGGACAATTTCATGGGTATTGGCAACCCTTTTTTCATTGACGTAGGTTCCTTGCTCCAAAGATAACGACTTATCATCAGTTGGAGGGCTGGTGTTATCATTAAATAAAATAAACGAATCCATATCAGAATGGATTGAGTATATCGGAAAATTTTGGGGTTTTTCCTCACTGCTTACCACATACTTCATTAATGTTTCTCTATATAGTCTCTTTGGTTGCCCAAAGACTGATATAGTGGCATAAGAGAGGCCGAGTTGAAGGGATCCTTGCAATTTTTCTCCCCACGATCTGGATAAAAGCATACCATACTTTGTGGGAATGTCGGCTACTACTACGTCCATTAAGATTGTCTTGTTGGGGAATTGGACTAGAGAGACACAAAGGTCTTTGATCAAACCTAAACATTTGTCCTGACTTGAATCAAAGGAATACAGATCTTTGTACAGCCTTGTGACATCGAGGTTCAACCTTTCCATTACAGCTTTGGGCATAAGGTTATGTGAGGCACCTGAGTCAAACATAACATTGTGCAGTATTTTGTCATGTATGTGTAGGCTGACATAAAAAGGTGGAACAGGTCCATATGTTGTTTTTCCGTCAACTTCTGGACCGAATAGTAGTTCAGGGGTATCATCTAAAACGTTTACATCATCCCTTACTTCTGGTAATTGAAGCGACCTTTGAATTTGTTGTCTGTATACATCATGCTTAGCCAGTTCTAAGAGGGGAATGGAAATCTTGAGTTTTCCAATCTCTGCTTCTAAAATGAATGGCTTTTCCAATGAGTTCTTGACGTTTACAGTGGTGAATTTCTCTTTTTCAGGCATACTCTCTATGTTTTCTTTTGGAATGTCGGTGTCACAGTGTATGACCGTTTGTGGTATCTCTGTTTTGGGAAGATGTCCGGGAATGCTCTTCAGATCTTCTTTTGGATAGGAGGGGGGCAGAGGCTGCTCAATAGGAGAATGTGTGTCTGTTACATCCTCCACAGTAACCTGATGAGGGTTTGGGACAGGGCTGTCAGCTGGTTGATTGTTGGTGATCTTCCCTTTAGTTTTGCTGAGCTATTTGCTATCTTTTGTTCATCTATATGGGGGAACATCAATAGTCCTTGTTCTTAATTTGTATTGCTTGTGTACCTCGTATATAGTGGTATCATATCCTTGTTTAAAGTCAAAGGACTCCCCCGACTTGGTGCGGAATTGTTTTTTATCAAGGTATGGTCGGTCTTCTTCCGTGAGGAAGATTTGCTGTTCGTTTTCTGAATCTATCAGTTTCATATGCGTCCCGTCTGTGGGCTCGGCAGATGTAGATGCTTCCGCATAGTTTTCTTGAAAATGAGGCCTAATATCGTGGTTCGGACTGGCCCTACCAACGTTTGAGTTTTGGGTTTTTATGAAGTTTGGGTTCCTTATGGCATTGGGCTGTTGACCCTCCCATGAAGTTTTCCTCTCAACATTGTCTACTCTGTCTCCCAGCCTGTGCATGCTACTGATGATAGCATCTAGCTTCTGATCGAAGGCTGAGGGTTCTTCTTTGAAAGTGGTTCTTCTCCCAGTTCTAGTTCTGTTTCTTTTAGCAATCAGATTTGTTTCCACACTCACTGCAGCATATTGCATTCCTGCGAGGCTTTGAGGGGCTCTTTCCCTTAATTGATACGCCATCTCGGCATCAAAGCCATCCGAGAATTTGTATAACGTGAGGTCAGGTGGAGGTCTTAAATTTTGTGGTATTGCATTGTAAATATTGTTAAATTTGGCACAGTAATCCAGAACAGCTTCCCCAGGTCCTCTTTTGATAGTATCATACTCGGACAGTATGTGTAGGGGGTCTTTCTTTTTCTCCCATCTGTTAATGAATGTTTGGTATAAGGCTTCCGGGTTTACTATAGAATTGGGTGGAAGTGCCCTAAACCAGGTTCTAACATCTCCGGTCAAACTTTGGACAAAAATCTTCATTCTTACACTCTCATCGTCAATCTCATAACTCTCGAAATAATCCTGTATTTTCTTTGTATGTTGTAGGATGGTGCAGGGGGTTGTGCCATCAAAACATGTGATTTTTGATTGGTAATCCCGAGGAATAGCCCCGGGATTAGCAGGCAATTGTAGGGGTGCATATCTAGCCATGATGACAGGGATAAGTGGAAAAGCTAGAGCAGTGGGGGTGACAGGAACAACCGGAGTAGAAGGAGTAGTAGTGGTAGTAGGGATATGAGATAGAGGTGTAGAGGAGCTACTTGGAGAAGGGGATGATGAACCAAGGGAAATTGGGGTTGACCGGAATAAAACATTGATAGGGGTTGGTATACCGATTGGCTGAACTGTTTCAGGACTAGCAGCAGTTTGGTATTCTTTTTACTTTTGTTTTCTAATGATATTAGGAATTAAATTCAGGTTTTCAACAACAGCTGGGCTGTTTGGATCAGGATTTGATCGTGTATTACGTTTTTGCTTCTTAGGAGCCAGCTTCTAATCTATTTTTTGGGAATTTTTCTAAAAATCGCAACAACACAGGTTGACCGAGACTTTCACAGGTCGGTTTCTTCCTTTGTAGGGCTATAGACTGGTTTAATGAATTTTTCTGAGGAGTTCCCTAGTCGAGTCGCCATTATGTTATCACTCAGGTTGTCCCTAGGCTCATTTTAGGGATACGGCCGAGGTAACCACAAACCAATCTTTGGATTGCAGGTTCTAGCCCACCTGCAATCAGAGAGGGCTCTCTCTTAATGATTCAACTTTGTTGATGATTTTAGGCTAGCTTTTGGCTCAGGGGTTTTCTGTTTGTGTTTGGATGGAAGGTAGAAATCTCAAGCAGGGAGGCAAGGTAAGGTGTGATAAGTTTCAAACCATTGGGCATGGAGTCATGGATTAAGGCTTGCTATTCTGTCTTCTTGGTCATAAGAGGATTAAGGAGCGAGATAGCCACACATGAGACAATTATCAATCTACCGAAGGGATGGAATGATGGAAATCAAAGATGAAAGGCAAAGGAGAATCATTTCATCATACTGAAAAAGAGGAGAAGTGAATGAATGGTGATCTAGGAGCAGTTAAGAATTCCTAAATTCTCATTCGTATGTGAAAGAAACAACGTAAACAAGATCATTTAAGTATACATGCTCATAGCTATTTCTAATGAAAACATTAAAAAAATGCAGAAATTGAACTTAAGGTGTAGTCAAACAAATCTTAAGCTATTCTTTTTTTTTGCAATTTAGTTGGCAGAAAGGTGGAAAAATCATGAAAATTAACAGAGGTGAGAAACACTTATTGAATCATGTAGAAGCACAAGAATTCCGTAATCACTCCTTGGCCAATTGAACACATCAAGCAGTTTCGAAATCCATGCTTTCAACAATCTTTGATTATAGAAAGTATGACAGTTACAGTGCGGGTCTCTGCTTGGAGAAAATGTTCAGAAGAAGATTAAGTAATGTCTTCGACTCACTAACTAACCAACCAACCAACCCCTCTCTACATCGTTCACGGTGGTATATATAAGAAAAATATTAGGAAGTCATTCATTACAATTGAACTAAACAGGTCTGCTGAAGATCTTTTCTAAAACCTAAGTGTTACTGGAATTAAATGCAGGTAAGTCTTTTGGGCTGCTCTAAAGGAAGCTGAATCGAAAGGAGTGCATTGTGGCCCTTGGAGGCTCGATGCGGTGTTGTAGGAGTAACTGTGCTTCGGGATCTGTAACTCTGATCTGGTGTGAGTTAAATGTGCAATAGTTATGATTTGAGGGTGTTTGAGTGGCTTAGCCCTCTTTCCTTGACTCTGCTGGAAGGTATTAAAAGTCTTCTTGCTTTGGGCCGCTGCTTAAGATTTTCTCTGATACTCTTTGCCGCTACATTGATGGCTTCCGCCGCCTGCTGATACTCTTTGACACGCTTGTTCCCTGATGATTTGATCTGATACACTTTAATCTCTGTCATTGGTCCTTTGCTGTCTTTAAACCGGATTAATTTGGCACGATCAGGCGATTTCGGGTTTTTTCGGCGCAAAACAGGCCAAGGAATCATAAGATTCCCCAAAGATTCCCCGAAACGGCCTATTTCCGTAGCGATGCGCGATTAGCACTTCGCGCTAATCGCGCATCGAAAACTGCCTCTGTTTCTTGTTTTGGAGCTCCGAAGTGCGATTTTTCTTCTTGCGCGAATTTTCGTCTTTCTGGCTACTGATGTCAGCATGACGTCAGTAGTACGGTGGATGACATCAGCCTGCGGTGGGTCCCTGGTACAAAAGTGACATGTTGGGGTGCTGGTACTTGAAGGCGATGCGATGAACTTCTCCGATGCGATCGCAATATCTCATCGGCGGGGAACGGGAAGGTGTTTTAGTTGGACATTTGGCACTTGCGACCGCCGATTGTCGATATCGCGTCGGGTGACGACGGATGGGTCATAACTTGCATGGAGAGGGTATTGCGATCTTGCGATGCGAGCTGGCTTTCTAGGGTCTGCGGAGTGTTAAGGAAGTCGGCAAGGGGTTTGTTTCGGTCGGAAGGAGTGAGTAAGTGGGTTAGAAGGGCATGTGAGGCTTCGGAAGGAGTCCGATAACCTGAAAAGGGATTTTATACTCTGGAAGGAGTCCATTGTATTTGGAAGATGGTTTGAAGGGGCAGCATGAGGGTTTTTGCTAAGTTTCAGGTAAACTGAGCAATTCCCAGGGGTACTTATGGTTATTTTTCAACCAGGGGGAGGGATATTTACATAGGGGATGATTTACATAATTTTAGTAGGGGGATGGGAAAATATAGGGAGCTAAATAATAATGTCAGTGGTTAATATGGAGATGGTGAGAAAGCGCTAAGTTCAAGAGATCTTCGGTTGTTACGAGGGGATAGAACCTTTTAGAGAGAGTATGGAACATCTTTGAGTAAAGCAGATCTTCACCCAAGCTAATGATATGAAAATGATGGAACTTAAGAGGTATCAAGAAGATCTTGACCTCTTTTTGGGAATTTAGTTAATGATTGGGGAAGATGGAGAAAGGGAGTTAGTTATACCTATTTTTGAGCTTCTCGCATAGAACTGCCTGGTGATTGTGTCCTGAGTAAAGATGTTACCTGGAACCTGGAACTGATCAGCAATCAAGATTCAACAACCTCAAAACTACCTACCTAGTCTACTTACCTAATATTTTTTCTTCTTTTGATTTGGGTGTACTTAGACTTGCAAACCCATCATTTCCATTTTTCTTTTTCATGCTTTCCTATCTACACACTACCTTTATTTCATCCAAGGGCCCAGATTAAGCTGTTGGGCTCCTTTGATTCTCTACCTATCTAAGAATTTGCCAAGATTAAGCTGTTTGGACAGATTTTTGTTCTCTATATTCTAAAACAGGAAATTTAAACCTAGGGAGACCAAGATTAAGATGTTTGGACCTCCCTTTAACTGAAAATTGGCGATACCGGAATAACTTCTCAAAATTTGGAAGGCATTTAAATGAACTCTGAGTAGCCTTCTTCGCTTGGAGACTGTTAAGCAAATATGGAACATTGCATCATGCAAAGTATGACATATTTGGCCTGTAAAAATGTCAATCATGAAATATGAGTAACCTGCTGCAGCAGGAGGCTAACAGATTCATTGATCGTTGCGTCCATACTATGTCTTTTGTTGACATGGATCTCGATATGTATTTATGTATTGGTTCTTTGAGAAATTTATGTTCTGAGTATGGGAATTCCTACGTCAATGATGATGGGAATTCCTACCAAAAATCTCTTGTGACATTACACTTTAGGATGCAATTTGTTACATGTCATTTTCTGTAATAGGCAAATGACCATTGGTTTTGATCTTTCGATATCCATCAACGTGTTACAAAGAAAACCCTTGCATGGCTAGAATAAAAATTATCCCATAGAAATGAAATTCCTATATCCCAAGGCTCAAAAACCTATTCCTAATCCCAAGACACAAAAAGCTCCATTGGGAGCTGCTCATAAATGTGCTATGTCTTACTTTGTTGCCTACACACATGACTCAATTAATGTGAAAATAAAAAGTAAAGCCTATAAGCATTGTTATTCATATCTTTCTCAACTAAAAATCTTCAAATGAATGCCTATTTAGCCGTGATCCCTCCCATCATGGAGCTACTCCCTCTCTCTATGGAAGCCCTGTCACACCATTAGTGGATCTCATCCCTTGGGAGATGGATCCCCAAATTTTCGCTCCTGGCCTATAAAGGTAACATAGTACTGAGGATTGGGAAGGATGGTTGGAAGTAGGCTTATGCTATAGAAATAAGGTTGGAAGGATATTCATTAAGGGAGAGGGTTTGAGATTGTGGGAAGGGCCTTGCAACATCAAAGCTTCAAGATTGTAAGTTTATTCTCCATTTTATTAATATAAAAGAAATTGTTCATTCTCAATTATCTCTTTGTCGATATAATTTATGGGATTCCTTGATCACCCACATAGATTATGATTTCATATTGATCAATTTATGATATATTATTGACTTAATTAGTTTATTGATATCTTATGCTATATATTGGATGTTTTGATCTTATGCTATATATAAGTGATCTCTATCACAATTTTTGTTTCAATCAGTCACAATCTAGAGAAAGGTAGCAATTCCTTCTTGTTTGTTACTATATCAATATGAGGTCTAGGGAGATCACTCTTGTCCGCAAGAGGGGTTTGTCCGCATAACATGGACTCTAACTAGAACCACACAAGTTAAAAATAACACACCGGTCCTCACCAAAATGGTAAATATGATTAAAAAAAGCATTGCATATGATAATATAATAAACATATGATAATATGATACTTGTGAACTGTTTGAAAAGTTGCATTTTCTAGGTAAGTGGTTTCAAGCATGGCCTTATTTCATGCCCTAAGTAGCTTCTTCTACCTTGAAGTGTCTACAAGGTTCACATTTCCTCTAAGTTATCCTTTCACCCCTCTCCTTCTCTGCCTCAGTTGCTCAATAGGCCCAATTGTCCACCTATAATTTTCTACAACCTTCATATGATTGGGCTTCACTACCAACAAGGCATCTAGTAAGAACCACAGACCATGCCACATGACCATCTGCTACTTGCAGGTACTCACCATATTCTACTTGTGAATGGTTCCATAAGCTATGCTTTTCTTGTAGGGGGTTTTAAGCATGGCCTTCTTATGCACCTTGCAAGAGCTTCTACTTCTATTCGGTGTCTACAGGGTTAACATTTCCTTTAAGTTACCCTTTCACACCTCTCATTCTTTGTCTCAGCTGCTTAATAGGATCAATTATCCCCAAACAATTTTATATAGCCTTGGTATGATTGGGTGTCATTTCCAAGAAGGCTTCTACTAAGCAACTCCCACAACAAAAGGCATAAGGGTTATTCACCATATTTTGTGATTTGCACGTATTACTTGTGAAAGGTTCCTCTGTTCCATGCAATAGCTTACTTCAATGCCCTGCAATAGCTTCTACTCCCTACAAGTTTATTCTCCTTACAATAGCTTGCATTAATATTTCTTACCTACAAGTTATGATTTGGATAGTTTTTTCCCTTTTTCTCATTCTTTTATGCCCTACAATAATCCAAATCATGCATTTTAGTTCTCTTTTAGGGGTACCAAAACTGAATTAATAGGAAGGACATGAATGGAAAACCTCAATCAATGCCACTAGTAAGTGCACTAGAAGTGTGCCCTGCATTAGTAAATGAATTGCTACCAGTTACTATTAGTACATACATATGTTGCTGCAAAAACTCTATTTTTTTTAATATTCCAAATCGTGTATCGTGCTATTTTTATATCTACAATATATAATTTACTAGAACGATTAAAGCAATAGTTACAATTGTAGTAGTAGAGAGTTAATCATCTTTGATTACATGCTCTTGATTGTTTCGATACATTGATATTTCTCCTCATTAACCTAATCCTCCATCATATTCATTGAATGAGATATCTTATCAACTTGAACCCTCTTCTAGAAAACTTCCTCACAATTTTTAACCCATTAACGAGTGAAAAACCAAAGTATATGCCCTTGCAATTACGTGGAGTGCATATAGAATCTAGGAAACTTCACCTGTAGGGAGTAGTGCTCCTCTTGCATTCTAGAAGTGCATTATGCCACACCTTAGAGAAGCTAAACCTATGTTATAATGAACTATGAATGCTTGTTTGCCTATGTTACCCTATCTTAACCCGTGTTCTTGCAACCTTCTTCCACCATATTTCCAGCTCAACTTCACGACATAACATGCAACCATGAGAAACAATGACACTCATAGGAAACCACACATTGGACCAATACAAGAGTTTGAAACATTATTGCAAGGATACACACTACTAAGCACTAGTTGACATCAAAGGAAACATTACAATACCAACATGGGCCCCATTGAAATTTATTTCAACCTGAACCTCACCTTTAAAGCTAAGCACAACACTCTCTCCCCATTTGACATAAATGGTAAAAGATAATATCTTCACTAAATAACAATGCCAACAATGTGAGAAACAATATTGCAGAGATACAGTACAGATCAAAGCTCATATCTGGAGCATATGTTAGAGGATGATGGAGCTATTGTGCATCTATGTGCCTAACATGCTTGTGGTGTATTTTGTTTGATGTCAATTATTGTTGATATGTTGTTGGAGCTGATGTAGTGGAGTTCAGATTATCGATGTGTTTGTGATTAGAGAGGTTCCATTGGAGAGTTTATTGTTGTAGCTTCATTGGATGTTAAGATTGTTATTGTATGTTACTGCACCATTTGATTTTGAAGAGAAGATTGATTGTGTGGGCTAGTGTATTGATTGAGTTTGTATTGCAAAGATTGTGTTGGAGGACATGTATTCAATGTTTAATATATACGAGCAAGTTGTTTAGAAGAACTCCTATCCTAGTTAAGAATTGTGAAAAGAGAAGATTGATTGTGTGGGCTGGTGTATTGATTGAGTTTGTATTGCAAAGATTGTGTTGGAGGGCATGTATTCAATGTTTAATATATACGAGCAAGATGTTTAGAAGAACTCCTATCCTAGTTAAGAATTGTGAAAAATTACCAGGTTGTCCTTGCACATGTAATTATGACAATACTCTTGAGATTTATGGGTTTGAAAATGATAACTCATTGATTTAGATTAATCTTTCAAATAGAAGTGGAGGTATTCCTTTTGGAGAAGAAGTTAGTAGCGATGATGTAGAAAATGAGAGAACAATTGAAGATCAAACTCAGCATTAGATATTGTAAAATGATCTCACATGAAAATAGAGTTTTGAAGACAATGCTTCAAATTCCTGAAGAAAGAGAATAATTTCAAGGAAGAAATTTCTCAGTTGAAAACCCAACTAGAGGAGGCAAGGAGAACGAAAGAGGAAGTGAGCAATCACATGAGGGAGATTGAAGAAAATGTGAAGCACTAAAAATCTATGCAAACTTTGCAAGAGAGGAATTAAAAAGGAGTGGATCTAGTGCAGAAGCATCTACAAGAATATCAAGAAATGTTAGCAGCAACATGAAAAAAGTAGAATCATCAACATGACCATGAGCATGAAAAACGAGAATAACTAGATCAAACTTATTTTTAGATATTTTTCACCTTCACCTTTGGATATAAATATGGGTAGTAAGAAGGATCTTACAAGAGATACCTTGAGTGCTAAAAAATATGTTGAGAAGAACAAAGTGGTCCATATGCAAGGATATGGGACACTACAAACATTGTAGGAGAAATGCAGTTCTAGGCGGTATTAACAAAGCACAATTAATTTGTTCAAGGTGGAGGGAGAGTATGGTTATAGTTGAACAAGGAGAGACTACAAGGTCTTGGTAAAAAAATCAAGGCTTCGTGATATGGTTATTTTGAGATAAGAGAAAAGGTAGGAGAAGTACAACAGAGAAACCTCACTTTCTAGCTATGTTTCTCTCTGGAAAGAGTTCAGTAGGACATATCTTTATTCAAACCATGGTTTGTGAGTTTTTATTTCACTATTATTTATTTTCTGGATAATTTTAATTTTCATGCATACACAATTTAATAGTATTCTATATAGATCCATAAATCTAAATAGAAATAAAACTGTGATAGTGTATATTTTGGATTTTCAAATATAGTTTCATTAGATATATTTTGAATAATTATCTGATGGAATATCCACGACAATTTATGGATCGAATTAAATTTAGCGAGTAATCACATAATAATAAATTGAAGTCTAGTGCTGACTAAAATAAGGTTAATGATCCATTTAATAAATTAAGGTTGGTGTAGGGGAGAAACTTGATGTTAGAAACGCATGTGATGGTGACTAACAACATAGCATAAAACTTTATTAGTTAGCAAGGGAAAATTATTTACTAGATCCATGAGAATCTACTCAAAATCAACATCACTCATTTACCAGTGTAGTAAAAGGGAAACTTACACATATCATTTTATATATGTGTGTGTGCCAATAATTGGTGACATCCTAAGTTGCACTAATAAGACTTGTGTGTCATGGAGATAATGGAATGTTTCATAATGGCGGGCATGTGAGGGAATCAAGGCAGAGGAGACTCATCACAATGACCACTCCTCCAAGAACCCCATTGCCATCACTAGATTTAACTCTCATATTGTGCTCTATAGAGATAATTAATGAGACTTTAAGAGGGCACGAAACAACTAAGGTGGACCTAGAGCGCTTTCCATCAGGGGTGGGAAATGTCAAGGGATCAAATGATTTTACTAGAGGATCTCCAACTAGGGACATTACTAGGGAGCTTCAAAATATTAAGCCCGCAAAATTTTCTAGAAGTCATGCAAGTGAACAAATAGAAACGTGGTTGGAGGCAATGATAAGATGTTTCACACTAAGAGAGTATACTTCCAATTTGAAGGCTAATATAGAGATATTCCAACTCAACGATAGTGATATTAATTCATATTATAATTCATAGAACAATTAGTACTATTATAAAAATTTTAATTATAAAAGATATTTCATTTAGTTTATTAAATATAAGTAGATTTAGTTGATTTTGTTGTGTTACAAACAATTTATTTAGAAGAATACTCACCATATAGGTTTTACATCAAAGAAAAAATAATTAATCATAATTCTTATTGGTAACCTTGATATTTTATAATGAAGAATATTTTCATATTTAAAATATGAAATTTATAAATAATGTTGTTAATAGTTAGCATAATTTTTAACATCAATTTTTATAAATGAAATATATTTATATAAATATAATTTTTACTTTGTTAGTCAATTTAGAGATTACAACAAGCTCGGCATTTGGCTTGAGAAACCACGACCTAGGGGCGTCTAAGCCATCAAAATCACCAGGGGATCGCGGATTATTTCCCACTAATTGGTGACCTTCACATCACAAAGTGACTTAATTGTATACCCCATCAACACCAAAATGAGCTTATATAAATATAATTATTTTAATTAATATACTTCCCAATTAAATATATTTATATAAATATAATTATTTTGATTATATTATAATTACCAAAAGATACCTAACATTATCTTGCACTATTCTAATTGGCTTGACCCTAAGGATTTTATAACTTTTGAAAACTCCATATGTGTGATGGATTAGGAAAATGATAGAAGTTCTTTAAACTCTAGTCTCTACTCATGGAGAAGAAGTAACATTTCGATGAAAATGTTCCACTTTGGTTCCATCACCCACATCTATTGGATCCAAAATTGCAAAGTCTATCGACCGTCCTAAGTGCAAAATCAACTTCTATTTTTTCCATTCTCTCACTTTGCAAGTAACAGATCACGTTATGATCTAACACATCCAGTCTTGTCATGATTTTAAACTATTCATAATAACAAGAATCTATATTTTTGTATGGGGTAAGTTTCAATTTTACAGAGAGCTTGTTATGGTATAAGGATATAAGTTTTAAATGTAGGGATAATGAGAAAATCCATTCTCTAGAATATGTTCACTCATACGGTGTTATTTTTCTTATCTTAAAGGTGTAGCGATTTGAATCTTTGTTCTATGTGACCCACGTGGATTGCAATTTACGCCCACTACAGTAGAACTAATGATAGGGGCAACGGTCTAGTCAAGACAGGCCGCTAGAACGAGTTGTACATTCCGGGCCCATCTAGCGTCGTCCAGCACACGTGTTATCCATAAATGGAGGCTGGCTCAACATATTGATAATCAGATTTCCCATTGTAGGAGTTTATTAGAGGTTATATATCATTCCCTTTTATTGTAGCAGTAATGGTAGTAGCACTGGTTGTGGGCAGTGCTGTAGGCACGCCCAATACAAACTTCGTATCGTCTGCGTGTAACACGCAGAAGATCCCAAGCGGAAGTTCCTTTTATAGTACTCTCGGATCCCTCCTCGTAGATCTAGAGGGAAACACTGCCTTCAGCGGTTACGACTACAAAGCATCGCGCGCAGGCTCACCCACCGCCTATGGGCGTGGAGTTTGCAATCAGGGAATCTCTCAGTCTGATTGCACCGCTTGTCTTAAAAACCTTGGGGGCCGCATCTGGAACATTTGCGGCAACGCCATCGGTGCTCGAGTTCAGCTAACTGACTGTTTCATCCGCTACGAGCAGTACAGCTTCTAGTTTAGTTATGTATTCAACGTCTGCATGATTCTAATCTGAACAAGAGAATCTGATGCTGTGCTATTCTCATTCTCATAGGTCGTTATCTAAATCTTCACATAATATATAATAAAACAGTTATCATGCACTCTCTTATTTTATTTTTCTTCCCGCTGTCGCTGCCAATAATTTCAATCATTTTCACGGTGTCACCGCTCTTGTTTTGAATATTTTAACAGAAATCTGGCTGAAACTGAGTACCATTAACAATTACGTTCAGTGAAATGTAGTTTTTAGTTTCCGTAATGTAGTTCCATTAAACATTACATTACATGCGGATACTGCAACTAATATAGTTTTCAGTTTCTGTATACTTAAATTGATCGTACTTCATCAATTAATTACACAAGTATTTTTCTGTCGAAGCGAGTAGAACACCTCAGAAAGTTTAAATGGAAGACCAAATTTCAATGGGTATTAAATGTTTTGGGAGTACAAAGTTATATATTATAAATCTATTGTGCGATATGTTTAAAATAATTTAAATTATTAAATCCTATGGTGTATAAATTTTCGGTAGGTGTCTCACACTTAAAAAAAACCAACACTTTTCATTATATAATAAATTTTAAATTTTAAGAGAAATAAATGTATTTCTCTTTAGGCATGGAATTATTAGTAATCCAAATTAGTTCATGATATTTATCTCTTATTAAATTAATCTAAGTTTTTAGTCACATTTTTATAAAACATTGGGCTTTATTATATTATATGGATGCAATTATTTTGGCTACTAATAAGATTTTTCATATGATTTTTTGGTTGAAATGATTTATATGATTAGTATTTTTTGTAAAACTAATGTTGAAATTAGTTTATTAGAATTAAATATTTGGTTTGCTATTATATATGGGTTGTCCTATGCCATAGACCACACCACATGGCCTTCTTCTCCACCCTGCAAGAGCTTTCGCTACTATGTGGTGTTCACAATAACTTTAAGTTATCCTTTCACCCCTCTCATTCTTTTCCTTATTTGGCCCAACTCCCCACGCACAATTTTATATAGCCTTTGTATGATTGGGCTTCACTGTGAAGAAGGCCTCTTGTAAGCACCTCACACAACAAACGTCACAATAGTTATTAAGCTTCTTTTGTGATATGCACGTATTACTTGTGAATAGTTCCTCTACACACTACAATAGCTTATGCTCCCTAGAAGTTTATCCTTTGTGCAATAGCTTACATCAATATTTCCTACATGCAAGTTACTTTTTGAATAGTTTTTCCCCTTCTCCCCATTCCTATATGCCCTACAATTGATCCAAAGCATGCATTCTAATGTCACTAGCAAGTGTACTACAATTGTGCCCAACATCTGTAAACGAATTTCTACGAGTTACTAGTAGTACATACATATGTTGCTGCAAAAACTCTATTTATTTGAATATTCCAAATCTTGTATTGGGCTAGTTTTATACCTTCATTCTAGTTAGATACCTCACATGCCTTCTAAAAATTGTAGAACTCGTCCGTTGGTGACACGAGGGTTTTAAGATAGGAATTTTTATAGATAAAGGCTACCATTTAGGCCTTCACCCCCTAAAGAAATACTCTAAGAGAAAAAAGTAAAGGTTCCTTCCACTTACAACAAAAGGCACATGTTTTTTATCATAATATTGCACTAGAATGATCCCTTTATAGTACTTATAGAGAAGTAGAGAAACACAATAAAGCATTAAATATGAAACAAAATACCTTGATGCATTCATATTCCTTCACTACACAATCTCGTGCCCCCTCTGTTACTTTTATGGTCCCCTTTAACTCCTGTAATCTTTTGTTCCTTGTTGTATCACCTCCAATATTTTTGAGGAGGTAGTTGTTAGCTTTTCAACTCGGGAAATCATAGAAAATATGCTAGTTAAAAGGGTTTGTATTATTAATAAAGCATTTGGTATGTCCGAAAACGGTGTGTATACAACTTCTATAAAGAGAAGGTACTCATGAAGCTTATCCTAAATATGTTGTGTACAAATTGCATAAAACCAAGGTACTTATGAAGCCAATCCTGCAATGTTCACGCAATCCAAAATCTAGATATTAAGAAAAACAACACTAAGTACATGTATTTAAATTTGTTGAAAATGGCATAATCATTTTGACATGAATTCAAAATTTGTTTGTTTGATTGAATTTTGGAAGAAAATACCATTTGTTTAAGTGATCGTGCATATGCTTCACGATAAAATTGGTTTGATTTCATTTTTTTGGCGATACGAGATCGTGAGATAACTTACCAGAAAATCATAAGTTTACAAGCGTTTAACAAAACTCTCTAAATGGGAAGGTTTCGGGACCATTCAGATTAAACCCTTTAGACAGAACTACAAACATATATTTTTTATACAATATAATAATTTTGCAAAACATTTTCAAATTTAAAGTTTGGTATAGAAATTTATGCATGGATTTAGAACATACTTGTAAATTTTGTGGATTGTAACTAAATGATACACATGATAGAAATATCATTTTAGCATATTCCATTCCAAAAGAATTTCATGGACGGGTATGCATGTTCATCTTCCATTGTTGATGTTTCTTCTTCCACTATAGATGGAACTAAATCCATTGTATCTGTCTTTTTAGGAATTGTTCCTAGGTCAATCAAAAAGACACATATGGGCTTTCAGACTAACTCTAATGTTGTTGGCACTCATGTTGAATATGGTACTGGATCCTCTACTAAGTAACGTGACAAAGATACTCAGCCATACCTTGGACTCATCATTAGATTAGGAACATCCATTATGTATGTAAGTGTTGGGTTGTTGATTTGTCATCATTTCACCATTATTTATAGTTTTAACCATTTGTGCCATTTTTTTATTTGTTGCTTACCCCATTTTCCACAAGATCTCATGAACACCTCATCAATATTTCCAACACTCAAAGTGGTTAATTCTCATACATTTTCTTTTCTTTTAATTAATTAATTAAGATTATGTTTGGTTTTACTAATGATAATTTGGCCAATTCTTGTTTCTGCAGCTAACTCCAATTTCTATAGCTATATCCATGGTTAAGGTAGTAGCACCACTCTTGAAGGAAATATGACTCTTGGACTTGGTTTCTATAAGCTCCAATATGGATTTGTATTTGTCAAATTCCACCCATCTTACATGTGTGGACCTCCAACAAGAGATCAAAGGAAAAACGTAGCAGTTTTGACGAACAAACTTCATTGCACTTATTACATTGCATTTTTTGGCACTTTGTGCTTTGAATTGCATTGAAAAATCACAAGTGGTGCATTTTGGAGTTAATATTATAAAGAACCTCTCTCCTTACTTTAGCTAGAATTCACCTAAATGAAAATATCACAATATTATTTTTAATTCCGTTAAAGTTTTGAGTCAGGTTATAACACCATCAGTTTCGAATCCATTTACCCTGTGAGTAAATAGTAGCTCTTAAAATAAAAACTATCAAAATCAATCTAGAACTTTTGTTATTTTAGGGCTCTTTTCCACCTAAACTAGATTAGGTTGTAGGGATTTGGAATAAAGAAGTGAATTCACTTTCTGAAGCTACAAAAAATCATTAGCATCTTGAAATAGGTAGTAAATTCATTTACTACAATTTGGCTCTAGGAAGTTCCTTTTACAAAGGAGTTAAGCATGATATCATATCAGACCCAATGGAGTGATCGACACGACTTCATTGGTTTTTGTAGAGTGTTTTACACATATTAAAAGCGGCATTGAAAGGTACATGGGAGTCACTTGGAAGTAAACCTCAAATTAACCATGCTCAGAAACTTTGAAGGAAATTGAGATTTCTTACTCTACCCATGCATGTACATCCGATCTGTGATTGTCCTCCCAAGTTAAATTGTTTTACATGATAACCTTAAATACCATAATCTTAGGGATATTACCTAAGGTGGTGACGGAGGGGAATTCCTTGTTGTTCCTAGAATAGACGTTGGTTAGACTCAATTGGACCTTTTTCGAGGGTATTCTTCTTTCTAGATGGCATAAATAAAGTTTACCTGCACTAGATCATGTACATTAAGAAGGTTGTGAGAATAACTAGTTCTACCTACTCTATCTATAGCCACTTTTCACTTTGATCTACATGATGTTCGATTTCATCACCAACTAATGATTTCACTGTGAAAAGCTTGTTTCCATGCTTTGAATCCTTAGATTTTTTAGCGCATGTTAATTGTTTGTTTTTACTTTTTTACATACCTTAGGTGTGGATTGTGATTTTCAATTGTTAATATTGATAGTAAATTTATGTAAGTTGAATCTAGTGGCATAACTGTTGGAATTTACCGCTAAGAACCCCCATTAACAGGAATCCTTGTCATATCCATGCCTTCGCAAATGTTTGTGCTCCTTATATGCCTACGTTCTCACTTCCTGGATTCATCTCTAGGTTATTGATGTGGTTGTTTTCAAATTCTTTGATCTCAAATAAAAAAATGATTCCACCTCAACCGAGTTTTTCCCCTCAACCAAGTTCATCATCTCAACATCATCTCAACTCCTTCCTCTTCTTCTCGTGGTAAAAGTCGTGATGATAGTGACAAGGTAACTAATACTAAGAAGAAATGGAAGAAGAAGAAGCAAGATAAGAAAGGTGTCAACCAACCAACCATGGCGATAGATAATGGTTATTTTGAGTAAGCTTCCACTATGCATTGCAAGCCCAGCTACCCTTGCAATATTTGTAAGGGTGACCAATTCCTTATTGATTATCTTTGTATTCCGAAGTTCTTGGAAGTATGGTCAAAAAATTCTTATCAACCTACTGTTGATCCATCAAACATTGAATGTGAGGTTCATGGGAAAAATTGTAAAGTTAGGTTTCCTTGTCAGTTATGCAAAGAGATTCATTATAGTCACATCTGATCTATGATTATCCTCCCAGGTTAAATTATTTTACATCGTAACCTTAGATACCATAATATTAGGGCTATTACCAAAGGTGACGATGGAGGGGAAGTCTTTGTTGTACCTTGACTAGATGTTGGTTAGACTCAATTGGAACTTTTTGGAGGGTATTATTCTTTCTAGAGGGCATAAGTTAAGTTTATTTGCACCAGATCGTGTACATTAAGAAGGTTGTGAGCATAACTAGTTCTACCCACTCTATCTATAGCCACGTTTCATTTTGATCTACGTGATGTTCGTTCTCATCACCAACTATTGATTTCACTGTGAAAATCTTGTTTCCATGGTTTGATTCCTTAGATTTTTTTGGCGTGCGTTAATTGTTTGTTTTTACTTTTTTACATACCTTAGGTGTGGATTGTGATTTTCAATTGTTAACATTGATAGTAAATTAATGTAAGTTGAACCCCCTTATTAATAGGAATCATAGTCCTATCCATATCTTTGCAAATGTCGGTCCTCCTTATATGGCTACGTTGTCACTTCCCACATTCATGATAAGTTTATTAGTGTGGTTGTCTTCAGCTTCTTTGATCCCAAATATAAAAACTATTCCACCTCAATAAAAATTTTCCCCTCAACCAAGTTCATCATCTCAACATCACCAGCCTCTTGTTGACCCTATACCTTCTTCACCCAACATGTCCTCTGCTCCTTCTTCTTCTTCCCTTGGTAAAAGACGTGATGATAGTAACAAGGCAACTAATGCTAAGAAGAAATAGATGAAAAAGAAGCAAGATAAGAAAGGTTTCAACCAACCAAACATGGTTGTAGATAATGCTTACATTGAGTAAGCTTCCAGTATGCATCAGAAGCCCAAATACCCTTGTAATATTTGCAAGGGTGACCAATTCATCATTGATTGTCTTGGTATTCCTAAGTTCTTGGATGTATGGTCAAAAAATTCTTATCAACCTACTCTTGATCCATCGAACATTGATTGTGAGGTTCATGGGAAAAAGGGTAAAGTTATGTTTCCTTTTCGGTTATGCAAAGGGATTCATTATAGTCACATTTTCCCTCATACAGATGAAGCCTCAACATTTTTGGAAAAACATACTGTTTCACAGCAACCACTTCCAATAGTAAAATTTCTCTCAACCTCCCTTCAGTTGACAAAGTTATTGATCTAATTCCAAGTACATTAAATCCCACTCTTCCATTGGAGAGTGAAACACATATCATTTAACTTGACCAGTCATTGGATGATGAAGTGGTAAACTCGATACCATCCTCAGTTGATCCCGCTCTACCTTTAGAGAGTGAAATTAATACCACTCTGATTCTTCGTGGTACTTCAGATTCTTCTACACATAAGGGAATTTCACCGTTTTCCATTGATTCCCCTCCATGTAACGAGTCTATTTCCTTTGATTGGAGTAAACTAACATAGTTTTGTCTTCCTTCTTCCAATTCTTTCCAAATCATTGTGAAAGAGTATGGTAAGAATGTATGGCACATAAATGTAGATGAAGGTGTTTCTGTCAGTATTTTATCCTCATTGTCTTGGAAAGATTTGGGTTCCCCTCATCTTCTTCCCGCTACACAAAATATTTTGGCTTTTAATACAACGAGTAGTGATCGTTTAGTGATCTTTCATAAGTTACCTATTACTATGGAAGGTGAACGTATCGTTATTGATCTTATGGTAGTCCAAGGCCCCTTGTATTTCAATTTTATCCTTGGGTGATACTATATCTATGTCATGAAAGTTGTTGTATCGACATTCTTTTGTGTGATGTTTTTTCCTCGCAATGGAAAGATTTTGAATATCGATAAAATTTCATTCGTTGATCTTGATTTGACTATGAGCCATCCAACATCCCTGAATATTCCTTATCTGCAAGTGGTGTCCATCCCACCACAGGTCAATTATGTGGCAACCACTCCCATGTCTTCGATTTTTGATGCAAGTTAGCCTCTCACTATTTTCTCGACTTCTTATGAATTAAATCTAGTAATTGACATAGGGAACCTTGTGGGAGAATTTGAAATGGAGTTTCTTACCCCTTTTGATTCTCTTCACATGTCTTATTTCCAGAGAGATATTATTCCTTCTCATGAAGATCTTTTGGAAGCCATGGTCGGGAAACATCCATTTTCATTTGTTTCATCCAAATGGAAGCAATGGTCCAATTGAATATGAGGATGGTTCTTTTACTGTTTTAGCCCTGTTAAAAAATAAAACAGGTTCCATGATGATAGTTCTTTTATTGTGTCAACCTAGTTAAAAATGAAAAAAAGTCGTTATGAGGATGGGTCTTTTACTATGTCAACCTCATTAGAAAATGAAACAAATACTTGTGAGGATGGCTCTTCTATTGTGTCAAGGTCGTTGAAAATGAAACAAGTGTAGGAGAGGATTGTTCTTTTACTGTGTCAACATCATTAAAAAGCAAAATATATTATTATGAGCATAGTTCTTTTCTTGTGTCAAACTCATTAAAAAAGGAAACAAGGTTACATGAGCATAGTTATTTTTCTTGTGTCAAGGTCGTTAAAAGGTGAGACAAGCTCCAATGAGCAAAGTTCTTTTCTTGTGTCAATCTCAGTAAAACTTATCTCAAGCATTGTTTCCTCTTTATTTAAATATTGTATAAAAATGAAACCACTCTCAAGCATAGTTTTTCTTTGTTTCAAGCTTGTGTAAAAATGAAACCACTCTCACACATAGTTTTTCTATGTTTCAAGCTCGTGTAAAAATGAAACTACTCTTAAGCATAGTTTTTCTTTATTTCAATCTTGTGTAAAAATGAAACCACTCTCAAGCATAGCTTATCTCTATTTCAAGCTTATGTAAAAATGAAACCACTCCCAAGCATAGCTTTTATTTGTTTCAACCTTGTATAAAATGAAAACTACCTCAACTCCATTTTGATTATTATTTTCAAGACTCCTTAAGATCATGAAAATATGGAAATTATTTTCCTATATTTTCACGCTCATAAAAAATAGAAGAAAATTTTGAGTTCTTTCTTTCTTTTCTTGCACGTTAATTAAATTGAAAGTCAGTGATATGAGTAAATTTTTATCATTTTTCGAACTCATTAAAAACTTACGAAAAGGAAAAATCAAGAATTCTATTTATGCCATTTTCATACATTTGAAACATGAAAAGTTCATCGTGCACTTGACCATTTGAACTCGTAAAAGTAATTGAAAGGTCATATATTAAGTATCACGTTATTGCTTTTATAGACTGAACTAGACTATTTACGAAAAAGACCATTTGAACTTGTAAAAGTAATTGAAAGGTCATCTATTAAGTATAACTTTACCCCTTTTATAGACTGAACTAGACTATTTATGGAGAAGGTATACACTGACTAATCGTAGTCAATAGGGTTCTCTCCTACATTGTTTTACCCCTTTTTGGGCTCGAGGGACTAAATTTATGAAAAAGGACACTGTGGAGTTTACTTATGTTTTTCTCCCGACTCCCTAAAACTGAAAAACATTGAGATTCAATTTCTCCAGGCTTGTTAAAATTTTATATTGAAAGAATTCAAAAAGTTCTTTTTTTGTGTCTTTTCAAACTATTTAAACATGAAAATGACATATATTTACCCCTTCACATGACTCGTAAAATATAAATAGTGGATTACTTGATAAGCATGACGAGATCGAACCACTCCTTTCTATGGTTTGTTAAAAATACTTCGAAGGACTCATCCGGGGGATGAGCTTATAGGACATGCATATGTTATCTTCCTCAAGCTTGTAAAAAATAAAGAGGTACTTACTAGTAATGGTGTGGGAAAAGTGAGAAAGAATCTTTGTTTTTCTTTTATAAAAGGTAGTACGTCACTCTTGAAAATGATACTCCGCAACTTTTTGTGTCTGGGTTGGGAAATCCATTTGTCTCCTAATTGACCATACCTTATTGAAACTCTTTAGTTGGTTTTGGGTATTCTATTTTGATTCAAATGGTGCCAATTCAGAATAGCGCGTTGCCAATATGTTCAAGAGAAGTCCAGACTCAATTCAAATTACTTTGCCATTGATAGTATTCAATCGTGTTGACCATCCATGAGACAGTCCTGGATTACTCCAAACTTATATTCTTCAAAACTTTACATTAGTTTCATGTTGTGGGCCATCCTAAGATGAGTGCACTTCTTATTGACCACAAATCACTATCTAATAAATTGATCTAGAAACCTTTAGTACCTTGGAGCCTGCATGCATTACTGGTAGGTTTCTCGCCTTCGATGGCATGTTCTCATCATTAACCGTCAATGAAATTATTATATGAATGTTCGACTCCAAGACATCAATTTTCACTTCATATATTATACAGGAAATACCTTGACAACCATTTTCATTACTGATGGTTTCTCTCGTCTTATTAACGGTTCACATCATTAACTAGTAATCAAGTGGTTTCTACCAGGTTCGACTACGAGACATTCACTCGCATGGTCAGATCCATACTACATATCTAGAGGTGGAGATCAAGACCCTCGATCTAGTTTCATCTATCCAAGATACATGGAGTTATTAAATATTCATTATTGTAAACATAGATTCATTGATGGTTGCGTCCATACTATGTCTTTTGTTGCATGGATCTTCATATGTATTTATGTAATGGTTCTTTGAGACATTTATGTTCTGAGTATGGGAATTCCTACCTCAATGATGATTATATATTGCATTGTAACATTTGAGAGATTGTTTCAGGTATCTGGCTGCAATCTGCAAGCACTTCAGTCGCCAAAAATCTCTTGTGACATTACACTTTAGGACGCAATTTGTTACATGTCATTTTCTGTATTAGGCAAATGACCATTGGTTTTGGTCTTTCTATATCCATCAACGTGTTACAAAGAAACCCCTTGCAAGGCTAGAATAAAAACTATCCCATAGAAAACGAAATTCCTATATCCCAAGGCTCAAAAACCTATTCCTAATACCAAGACATAGAAAGCTCCATTGGGAGTTGCTCATAAATGCGCTTTGTCTTAGTTTGTTGCCTACACACATGACTCAATTAATGTAAAAATAAAAAGTAAAGCGTATAAGCATTGTTATTCATATCTTTCTCAACTAACAAGCTTGGAATGAATGCCTATTTAGTCGTGATCCCTCCCCATGGAGCTACTCCCTCTCTCTGTGGAAGCCCTGTCGCACAATTAGTGGATCTCATCCCTTGGGAGATGGATCCCCAAATTTCCGCTCCTAGTCTATAAAGGTAACATAGTACTGAGGATGGGGAAGGATGGTTGGAAGTAGGCTTATGCTATAGAAATAAGGTTGGAAGGCTATTCATTCAAGGAGAGGGTTTGAGATTGTGGGAAGGGACTTGCAACATCAAAGCTTCAAGATTGTAAGTTTATTCTCCATTTTATTAATATAAAAGAAATTGTTCATTCTCAATTATGTCATTGTCGATATAATTTATGGGATTCCTTGATCACCCACATAGATTATGATTTCATATTGATCAATTTATGATATATTATTGACTTAATTAGTTGATTGATATCTTATGCTATAGATTGGATGCTTTGATCTTGTGTATGTTTCTTTCTGTATGTAGATCGTCTTCAGGACATCACAAAGAAGATGTGGGAAGCAATGGGAAGATCTCTAAAGAATCGAGGAGAAGCAGATGGTTGAAAGATCTGAAAGGGACTTCATCAAGCATTTTGATTAAATGATAAGTGATCTCTATCACAACTTTTGTTTGAACCAATCACAATCTAGAGAAAGGTAGCAGTTCCTTGTTGTTTGTCACTAGATTTCTCTGAGGTCTAGGGAGATCACTCTTGTCCGCATAAGATGGACTCTAACTAGAACTACACAAGTCAAAAATAACACACCGGTCCTCTACAAAATGGTAAATATGATAAAAAAAATCATTGCATATGATAATCTAATAAACATATGATAATATGATACTTGTGAATTGTTTGAAAAGCTACATTTTCTGGGTAAGTGGTTTCAAGCATGGCCTTATTTCATGCCCTAAGTAGCTTCTGCTACTGTGAAGTGTCTACAGGGTTCACATTTCCTCTAAGTTATCCTTTCACCCCTCTCCTTCTCTGCCTCAATTGCTCAATAGGCCCAATCGCCCACCTCTAATTTTCTAGAACCTTCATATGATTGGGCTTCACTACCAACAAGGCGTCTAGTAAGGAGACCACAGACCATGCCACATGACGATCTTCTACTTGCATGTACTCACCATATTCTACTTGTGAATGGTTCCACAAGCTATGCTTTTCATGTAGGCGGTTTCAAGCATGGCCTTCTGATGCACCTTGCAAGAGCTTCTGCTTCTATTCGGTGTCTACAAGGTTAACATTTCCTTTAAGTTACCTTTTCACACCTCTCGATCTTTTCCTTAGCTGCTTAATAGGATCAATTCCCCCCCCACAATTTTATATAGCCTTGGTATGATTGGGCGTCATTGCCAAGAGGGCCTCTACTAAGAAACTCCCACAACAAGGCACAAGGGTTATTCACCATATTTTGTTATTTGCACATATTACTTGTGAAAAGTTCCTCTGTTCTGTGCAATAGCTTACTTCAATGCCTTGCAATAGCTTCTGCTCCCTACAAGTTTATTCTCCCTATAAGAGCTTGCATTAATATTTCTCACCTGCAAGTTATGCTTTGAATAGTTTTTTCCCTTCTTCTCGTTCTTTTATGCCCTATAATAATCCAAATCATGCATTTTAGTTCTCTTTTTGGAGTACCAAAACTGAATGAATTAGAAGGACATGAATGGAAAAGCTCAATAAATATCACTAGTAAGTGTACTAGAAGTGTGCCCTGCATGAGTAAATGAATTGCTACCAGCTACTATTAGTACATACATATGTTGCTGCAAAAACTCTATTTTTTTAATATTCCGAATCGTGTATTGTGCTAGTTTTATATCTACAATATATAATTTACTAGAGTGGTTAAAGCAATAGTTGCAATTGTAGTAGTAGAGAGTAAATAATCTTTGATTACATGGTCTTGATTGTTTCGGTATATTGATATTTCTCCTCCTTAACCTAATCCTCCATCATATTCATTAAATGAGATATCTTATCAACTTGAACCCTCTTCTAGAAAACTTCCTCACAATTTTTAACCCATTAACAAGTGAAAAACCAAAGTACATTCCCTTGAAATTACGTGGACTACATACAAAATCTAGGAAACTACACCTGTAGGGAGTAGTGCTCCTCTTTCATTCTAAAAGTGCATTATGCCACACCTTAGATAAGTTAAACATATGTTATAATGCACTATGCATGCTTGTTTCCCTATGTTACCCTATCTTAACCCATATGCTTGCAACCTTCTTCCACCATATTTCCAACTCAACTTCAGGACATAACATGCAACCATGAGAAACAATGACACTCATAGGAAACCACACACTACTAATCACTAGTTGACGTCAAAGGAAACATTACAATACCAACATGCCCACCATTGAATTTTATTTTAACCTGAACCTCAACTTTAAAGCTAAGCACAACACTCTCTCCCCATTTCACATAAATGGAAAAAGATAATATCTTCACTAAATAACAATGCCAACAATGTGAGAAACAATATTGCAGAGATAGAGTAGAGATCAAAGCTCATATCTGGAGCATATGTTAGAGGATGATGGAGCTATTGTGCATCTATGTGCCTAACATGCTTGTGGTGTAGTTTGTTTGATGTCAATTATTGTTGATATGTTGGTGGAGCTGATGTAGTAGAGTTCAGATTATCGATGTGTTTGTGATTAGAGAGGTTCCATTGGAGATTTTATTGTTGTAGCTTCATTGAATGTTGAGATTTTTATTGTATGTTACTGCACCATTTGATTTTGAAGAGAGGATTGATTGTGTGGGCTGGTGTATTGATTGAGTTTGTATTGCAAAGATTGTGTTGGAGGGCATGTATTCAATGTTTAATATATACGAGCAAGTTGTTTAGAAGAACTCCTATCCTAGTTAAGAATGGTGAGAAATTACCAGGTTGTCCTTGCACATGTAATTATGACAATACTCTTGAGATTTATGGGTTTGAAGATGATAACTAATTGATTTAGTTTAATCTTTCAAATACAAGTGGAGGTATTCCTTTTGGAGAAGAAGTTAGTAGCGATGATGGAGAAAATGAGAGAACAATTGAAGATCAAACTCAACATTAGATATTGTAAAAATGCTTTCACATGAAAATAGAGTTTTGAAGACAATGCTTCAAATTCCTAAAGAAAGAGAATAATTTCAAGGAAGAAATTTCTCAGTTGAAAACCCAACTAGAGGAGGCAAGGAGAACGAAAGAGGAAGTGAG
The DNA here is from genome assembly GCA_000404065.3 of Pinus taeda. Taxonomy (NCBI): domain Eukaryota; kingdom Viridiplantae; phylum Streptophyta; class Pinopsida; order Pinales; family Pinaceae; genus Pinus; species Pinus taeda. The sequence continues at coordinate 84,311 of APFE030941638.1, forward strand.
CAATCGCATGAAGGAGATTGAAGAAAATGTGAAGCACTTAAAATCTATGCAAACCTTGCAAGAGATGAATTAAAAAGGAGTGGATCTAGTGCAGAAGCATCTACAAGAATATCAAGAAATGTTAGCAGTAACTTGAAAAAGTAGAATCATCAACAAGACCATGAGCATGAAAAAGGAGAATAACTAGATCAAACTTATTTTTAGATATTTTTCACCTTCACCTTTGGATATTCATATGGGCAGTAAGAAGGATCTTACAAGCGATACCTTGAGTGCTAAAAAATATGTTGAGAAGAACAAAGAGATCCATATGCAAGGATATGGGACGCTACAAACGTTGTAGGAAAAATGTAGTTCTAGGCGTTATTAACAAAACACAAGGAATTTGTTCAAGGTGGAGACTGGGTACGATTATAGTTGAAGAAGGACAGACTACAAGGTCTTGTTAAAAAAATCAAGGCTTTGTGATATGGTTCTTTTGAGATAAGAGAAAAGGTCGGAGAAGTAGAGCAGAGAAACCTCACTTTCTAGCTATGTTTCTCTCTGGAAAGTGTTCACTAGGTCATATCTTTTTCCAAACCATGGTTTGTGAGTTTTTATTTCACTATTATTTATTTTCTGGATAATTTTAATTTTCATGCATACACAATTTAATAGTACTCTATAGATCCAAAAATCTAAATAGAAATAAAATTGTGATAGTGTATATTTTGGATTTTCAAATATAGTTTCATTAGATCTATTTTGAATAATTATCTGATGGAATATCAACGACAATGTATGGATCAAATTAAATTTAGTGAGTAATCACATAATAATAAATTGAAGTCTAGTGCTGACTAAAATAAGGTTAATGATCTATTTAATTAATTAAGGTTGGTGTAGGGTACATACTTGATATTAGAAAGGCGTGTGATGGTGACTAACAACATAGCATAAAACTTGATTAGTTAGCAAGGGAAAATTATTTACTAGATCCATAAGAATCTACTCAAAATCAACATCACTCATTTACCAGCATAGTAAAAGAAAAACTTACACATATCATTTTATATATGTGTGTGTGCCAAATAATTGGTGACATCCTAAGTTGCACTAATAAGACTTTTGTGTCATGGAGATAATGGAATGTTTCAGAATGGCGGGGATGTGAGGGAATCAAGGCAGAGGAGACTCATCACAATGACCACTCCTCCAAGAACCCCATTGCCATCACTAGATTTAGCTCTCATATTGTGCTCTATAGAGAAAATTAATGAGACTTTAAGAGGGCACGAAACAACTGAGGTGGACCTAGAGCACTTTCCATCAGGGGTGGGAAATGTGAAGGGATCAAAGGATTTTAATAGAGGATCTCCAACTAGGGAGATTACTAGGGAGCTTCAAAATATTAAGCCCCCAAAATTTTCTAAAAGTCATGCAAGTGAACAAATATAAACCTGGTTGGAGGCAATGATAAGATGTTTCACACTAAGCAAGTTCTGATCGCCAGTTTCGTCTGATGTTATATAACA